>JAQQSK010006945.1:0-14192 GCA_028658325.1 Potorous gilbertii
GAGAAAATTTTGGAACCCAAAATCTTGTGAAAATGAATGTAAAAAGTTAAATAAATTTATTTAAAAAAAAAAAGAATATTGGAACATAGATTTTGAGTTGGACACAATCTTGGAGGCCATCAAAAAAAAAAAAAAAGACTAAAAATATCTTTCTCTCCCTCTGTCCCTGCCTCTCCCTCCTTCCCCTCCTGTCCCTCCTTCTCCTATCCTCATCTTCCTCCCTCCCCTTCTCCCTCCTTCCCCTTCTTCCTTTCCTGTATTCTTCCCTCTAATTCTGCCTCCTCTCTGTTCTCTCCCCTCCTCTCTCCCTTCCCTCCCTCCCTCCCTCTCCTTTTCACCTCTCACTCTCCTGCTCACAATTGTCGCTGGTTTCTTTCCATCAAAAAACCGGGTTCTTTCTGTGGTTACCAAAAGATTAAATTTGTTTGAGCAGGTTGTGAATCAGCAAAGCTGCCTAGGTATAGAGAAATGCATGTCTTTAACCCGGATCCTACAGCTGGAGGACTTTATCACACTGTTGACAACAGAGGGCTTCCCTGGAATAGCCGTCTATTTGGAAGCCTACCGTGGATGACAGAGTAGCAAGGCCAATGTGGCTGGAGTAGGAAAGCCTGGGTTCAAGTCCTTCCTCTGACATACTGGCTGTTATACCAAGGCCCATGCAGCTGTTCTGTGTCTATATGTTTCAGAGGAGGTGCTAACATGCATCAGTGAAGGGGGTTTCCATACTGGGAATTCCATACAAAGATGAAATCACAGGTCTAGACCCCAAACAAAAACCACAAAAAACAAGAGATAGAGACTGCCTCACCCCATGATTCTTTTGATCAGAGCCCTTCTACTGCATTTCTAAATTTCTTCCTTACCTAATTACAGACCTGGACAGGGCATCCAATCCTCCAAAATGGCAAAGTTTTCTATTCCCTTTGTCCCCCAAACTTTCTCTTCTGCTTACCCACTGAATCCCAGCCCCCACCCCCCACCCCAGCTCCTTTCTAGTTGCATTTAGAATGACTTGAACTTGTCATACTGCCTGAATTGGGACAGCTGGCCCACCATGGTGAATCAGCTCCATCTCCCTGAGTAGGTTTTAAAGGATTGCTTCCAGAAATGAGGATGCACTGAACAGAAATGGTCATCACTTTCAGAATGGCTGAAGGCCACATGAGAGAGCAGGCCCAGAGTTCCTCTGGCGAGGAGAGTCCAGGGACTTGGAATTTTCCTTTTATTTCCCATGAGTTGGCCTTCCCTAACATGGAGGACACTGCATTAAAATGTACTAGGAAAGAATATGCTGTCCTTCCAGGAACCAGGATGAGGCTACACTAAGGCTGCTACTCTCTCTCCCCAAGTCTTCTTTTGGACACTACAGTACCATGGGATGGTTCAGAGTCAGAGGACCCAGGTTCTAATCACAGCTCCACCATTAACTGTGCTTCCTCTCTGTAGGCCTAAAATGAGAATATTGGACTAAATGACCTTTAAGATCCTTTGTAGCTCGTAATCTCTTGTCCCATGTCTAGCTTTGAGAGATGAGCTAGTGCAGAAGCACTTGTCCCTCCCTGTCTTGAACCCAGTCATGGTCATTTGTAGACTGAGCTCAGTGCTGGGGATCCTGGCTTTTAAAGACAAAGGGATCCCTTTTCTTCATTTGCATTGGTTCATTACCAGCCCTCTACTCAAGAGTCCTGGGAATAATGCTAATTCGAGTAATTCAAGGCATAGCTTGAAAGCAGGGTTCCCCAAAAAAGAGGAAGTGAAAAAGGGACTCAGTGTATAAATATGAATCTGGTATGGGATAGATAGGTTATTTATACACAGAACTGCTAACCGTAGAAGAATCACAGCATATATTAACAGGATTCAGCAATTTAACTTATTAATGAGGTTATAGTAGGCTAATATATAAGCATCATCAGAATGTCTTGCTAGACTGCTAATCAGGCATCTTCTATTTCACCTGGGCACTGCACTGTCCAACCACTCCCAGCATTTGTGTGCTGGTAACATGAGTCAGGTCAGGTCTCTGGGTGACCATCCTCTCATTTGGTGATAATTATGATAGCTAGCATTTCTCATTTGGGTTTCACAAAAACTCATGAGAGAGGTGCTATTTTATCCCTATTTTATGGATGAGAAAAATTAGACCAAGAGGTTAAGCAACTTGCCCAGGGTCACCCAGCCAGTAAGTATCTGAAACCAAATTTGAACTCACATCTTTTTGGTGCCAAAGGCAGTAGGCTATCTGGCTGCCTATTGTCAGTCACTATCGCTCCAGGGAAGCTGATATCCCACAGGCCTCCAAGGAGTTTGGACCTTTCAGAATTCACAAAGTCATTCCCAGTCCAGGACACATTCCCTATGGGATATTTGTTCACCAAACACCTAAAAAGAACATAAAAGGGGCAGATATAACTATATGCTCATAACCACGTGGAAACCGACACAGGGGTTATGCCTAAAAACTATTGCATATTTTATAGTCACAGAGGAAGGTAGGGGGCTGGAATATCATTAGCTCAAGTATGTGCATCTGATAAATCATTTGGGGACACATCACCATTTCCTTGAGGGTAGGGGGCTCACCCAAGCTCCAGAGTCACATATGACCAGAAGGGTTCTGAGCAAAGGCTGTATGCTGGGCGTGTTACAGAAGGGATTCCTCTTCAGATATGGACCCACAGCCATCTATTTGGGCAGTAGCTGACTGGTTTACTGGAAGATGTTTTCTGTGTGAAACTAAAGGACCCATATGCGTAAAGAACCTACAGCCTTTGTTTTTTTAAAAAAATGCTTCATAATTCATTGATTTACTTTGCAGAGGACTAACTATTTGTGATCTGCCCCAGGGCCAGGCAACTAGTGACTGCAAGTAGATTCAAACCCAGTTGTTTCTTACCCCAAATGTAGCATACCATCCCCTATACCATGTTGCTGCTCAACGTGTGCTTAGCAAAAATCATAGATTCTCCGAATGGATTGACGACAAGCATTTCTTAAGAACCTTCTCTATGCCAAACACTGTGCTAGGTGTTGATGATCCAAGGCTGTAAGTGAATTCCTTGCCACTGGATGGATCTATCCTTAGTGTGGCCTACTGAGCTAACTCCATCACTTTGCTTCTTGGGTTTGAAAGGAGTTGTGTTTGACATATTCCTGACTTGGGCCTTTTTCTCTTCAAGGATGATGGTGGCCAGGACTCAATGGCTTATGTAAACTCTGCAAAAGGAGTAGTAGCCTGAAATAGTATAGATGTCTACTACCTCTATCTCCATCCTTCTCTCTGCTATCTGCTTTGCAAACCTGGGGAATGAAAACATTTCCTGACTACTTACCAGAGGTGAGGTGCTCAGGGAGATTGTGGAGCTGAATCACGGGAACTCTGTCCTTAGGATGGCTGGGGAGGCAAGACATAGACACTGATAATACCTGTGGCATTTGGACAGGGTCGTTCTCCATCTTTCGATGTTTTTAGTGCTTTCTCAAGGCTTCAGAATGGTGAATGGCAGGAGATCCAGAGGGTTTTGCCCAGCTTTGCTGCCCATGGTTGAGGTAGGGCAAGGCAGAGTACCTGCACCCTGACTGTGGAGGGGAGTGAGAATTCAGTTGTCTTCAATGGGCTAAGGAGGAGGCCTGGGAACCAGTCGCTGAGATGGGGAGTCACTAGATCTTCAGTGAGCCACCTAGCAATGCCCCCTGTGGGGCGTGATTAACAAAAGAGCTAATTGTCCTTTAAGGAGCCTAAATTTGCTTCTTTGACCCAAACACCTGGAGCTCCTGATTCTGCCCTCTGGGGCAAAGCAGAAGAAATCCAAACTCTTTCTGGTGAGGGTCTTTCAATTATCTGAAGACAGATTAGAATTTCTCCATCTTTGTAACATAGCCTAAGCACTTAGATCACTGGTGTGCCCTGTGAGGTGCCAAGAAATACAAAACACCCAGAGCGGTACTGGCTGGCCAAGGCTTGTGTGAAGCAATTTGCTGATAGCATCTTGTAAGACTCTATCTCCCAGTGAGGTAAGCACAGGAGAAGGGTTAGCACTGTGGGTTTTTTCAAATGAGGAAAATAAAGTCCCACAGAGGGGTTAATTGGCGTATTAGGTCTCCTCAGTGGCAAGTCTGAGAATGGAGCCCAGACTTCCAGCCTTCTCTGACCCCCGAGTCTCCTAAGTTTTTGCTGAGAGAGGAGAGTCTTTTGGGAGCACAGCTCTAGTGGCATGGGATCTCCCAGTATGGGAACTCCCTTCACTTTCGCTGATCATCACCAATTTATGACTCAGTAGATAAACCCTAGGGAGTTACCTGAGGCTCTGGGAGGCTGGGCTCACCTGGCAGAGCCTGGGGTTCCACTTCAGTTACTCCCAGTCTGGAGTATAGCATGTCATCTGAGTTGCTGAAAGCATCCACAAGAAAAAAAAGAACCACCACGGGTTCCCTTCAAATCAACTGATCCAACAGTGAGGCTATCTTGAGCACCTACTATGTTCCAAGCACTGTGCTAGGCACTGGGGAATCCACAGGCCAAAGAGAGCCCCTCACCACTGGATGGAGCTGTTCTAGGAATCTGGGGATTCACCCTGCCCTGGCTTTGCTGCACTCTAATCCAGGTTGTTTCATTAGGATCCATTTTCTGATTTCCTTTAAGAGAAAATGGGATCCGATTGGAACAGGAGCAACCATTGCCATGGAAACAGGAGGGTACCAGAGGCGACTACTCTACTATTTTTGCCTGGCATTCTGCATGGAGATTCTTAAGGTGCTAAATCAGTTCTGGGCAGCCACCTGGGAGAGGGTCCAAGTTCTGTTGGGAATGGGATCTCTCAGTCTTTTTCCACAGACGTATGGGGTGAGGGAGGGGGGGCCCTTCCTTGCGCCCCCTTTTCATTGTCTTCATGGCATCCTGGGTGGCTGACTGATTTGATTCAGTCAAACAAACCTTTATTTATTAAAGCACCTACTACACTAGGTGCCAGCGACAAAAACGAAGCCATTGCTGCCTTCAAGGGGTTCAATCAATTTTGCTGGAGGGACACGGCTAGTCAACAGATACAATTCAAAACAAATCCAAAGTAATTTTGGGGGAAGGCACTAATAACTGGGGGCCTCAGGGCAGAAGGTACCATTTGAGTTAAGCCCTGAAGCTAGAGATTCCAAGAAGCGGAGGTTAGGAGGAAGAAAATTCCAGGTACATGGGACAGCCTGTACAAAGGTACAGAGATAGGAGATGGTTGTGGAGTTTGAACTGCAGCTAGGTTGACTAGGAACATTCAGAAAGACCTTAGTTTGACTTCAGCCTCAGGCACTTGCCAGCTGTGTGACCCTGGGTCACTTCACCTCTGTCTGCTACATTTTTCCTCATCTGTAAAATGGCAACGCTAATAATAGTAGCCCTTCCTTCTGGTTGTTGTGAGGATGAAATTAGATAATATTTATAAAGCGCCTAGCACATATAAATATAAAATAAATGTAAATGCTAGCAGTGGTGGTGGTGGTAGTAGCAGCAGTAGTAGTAGTAGTTGTAGTAGATGAGAGGGAGTGATTTGAGATAAGTCTAGAAATATAGACTGGAGTCAGATTATAGAGGACATTAAGTGTCAAATAGGAGTTTGTATCTTATTGTACCTTATCCTAGAGGCAAATGGGAGTTACTGAAGTTCCTTGAGCAAGGGAAAGACATGGTGAGGTCTGTGCTTTAGAAGTAGGAATTGAGAAATTAAGGGAGAATCTGAGGGGAGGGGAGCAAGTAGGTCAGGAGGTAAATGGAGTTTTGTGAAGTCTCTTTTGTCTTTGGCTGACTCTGAGGTAGCATTTCACTAGATTTCAGGATATTAGCCCTGGCACAGGCGATCTGCTCAGGGTATCAGTGTGGTTACTTGAGAAACCATCATTTATACTAAACACTAGTAGCTTGTCAATTACCTAGGCTGATACTTTTCAGGTTTGACATTCAAGCTCACATGTAGAAGAATTGAGTCCCCAGGTTTGGGATCCAATGAAGAGGTTGTGGAAACCTGGCAGAAATGCCTCAGAACTGACTTTTGGGCACGGTGTAGTGAGAGGGCATAGCCATGACTTGGGAGTCAGAGGACATTTTCCCAAATCAGTTGTGGTTCATCTTACAGTCTCAGAAGCATATATCACCAACAGTATTATTACATAGATGTTAATTTCTTTATTAGCATTATTTCCTTTGAGCCTCATAACATCCTGTAAGGTCAGCACCACAGACATTAACAGCTCTATTTTGCAGATGGGGAAACTGAGACTCAAAGGTGGAAGTGCCTTGCCCAGAGTCACTGGTGTCAGAAGCAGGCTTGTTACGTTAGAAAGGTAGTCGTTGCAAGATGAGAGCAAGGTAAGGCAGATGGTTTACAAGCTGTGTTCCCTGTAGCAAATGATTTTGTCTAACAGCTAGTCGTAGCATCTTAGCTTGATACATTTTGGTTTGGATGGTGAACCAAACCATCCTTCATTTTACAGGAGAGGGATATGCAGCCCAGAAAGGTTAAAGTATTTGCCTGAGGTCACAGGGCTGGTAACTCCAGTTCTGGGTCTCTGGATTTCTGCTATGGCCTCTTACAGTGTTTTGCTATTTACCTCTATGTGAGAATTACGACCCATGCATTTTCTATTCTGCTACTGCCCCAGTGAAATCCAATAAGGGAAAACATGGTACGATTGTGATAGATGAGGATGATACTGGCGTGCACCAATAGTGTGGCCAGTACAGTGGATTCTACCCAATGGAGAAGAGACACTGCCAAAGTGGCTTCAGGTCCTCTCACCAGGGAGCTTTCATGGGTGTCTTCTGGAATTAGAACCTTGAGTTTCTTGCTCCTTTCCTTTCTGTCTGGAGACTGGCCCTGATGACCTCCAGCTTGGGGTGGGGGAGAGACTTGGTCTGAGAAGAATTCTCAGTTTCTTTTCATGTTTTTAAAAACAATCACAAGTAAAAAACCTCATGCGTGATCAGTTAAGAATGTCATTGGGGCAGAAAGTCAACCCTGTTTTTGGGTCCCACTCCTAATTACGGCTGAAACAGTTGAGAGAAATAGGAAGGGACATGCTTCTGCACTCTCTTCTTTGCCCTCCTCCCCATCCCCCTTAAAGAGAATACCATGCCTTGGGCTGCCTCCCCTTGTATGGTTTGGGCCTTTGCTCCTGTCTCCTAAGGCCTTCTTCCAATGGACAACTCTCGGTCTTATCTGAGACAAAGAACAGAAATCCAGCACCCACCTGGTGTAGTGTGACAGGAAATAGGATGTGCAAGGAGAGAACCAGATTTATCACCCTATCCAGATCCTAGAAGCTGTCATCTAGAGATTCATCTTCCTTCCTCAACAATTTCAGTGCCTGATTTCCTCTCCTCCCTAACTCTTGCCCACTTTCTAAGGGACTTGCACATAGATATTGATGCTCCCTTCCTTCCTGGTACCCCAATCTACTTAATTCCTATGACCTTAGGTACACACAGAGAAGGTCACACCTCTGACTTTGTCATCACTTATAAATGTTCCTGAATTCCAACATTCCTTTATCTGATCAAAATCTTTTGTTATTGTGTCTCTTCCTATGTTTTGTGACCCCTTACCCTCTTCGTTGTCCTCAATGTGACTGCATGACTTCTGTCCCCAGGTTGTTACTGGCACGTTCTGTGACCTATCAATGAACCGGTCTAGTAGGATACTATTCTCTAATTTTGACTTCATTAACTCCCTGTTTTCTCACTGATATATCATGTTTGCCCAGCCTTGGATTGTTCCCACCATGTACATCCTTTGCTTCTATTTGCATATTGAACGAACATCATGAAAGGAAAAAAGAACATTGCACTTCACTTTCCACTGTAGCTATTTCAAACCTTCTCATGTCTCCTTTACCCCTTCTTGGCACCCCCTCTCTCTCCCCTCTCTAGTAAGGTTTTTGCCTCATAATTCACTGAAAAACAATGGAAGCCATTTGCCAAAAGTTCCTTCTTCTTCCCTCTCCTTTCCACACCTTACATCATTCAGACATTGTCTGTCACTATATCATCCTTCACCCCATCTTGGCTGAAGAGATGGCCCTTTACTTTGCCAAGGGAAACCCTTGATCTCCTCCCTTCCTGCTTTTATCAGCAAATTACCCCCACTTTCACCCCAACTTGCTCTCTTATATACAGTTTCTCTCAGGCTATCAGTTGCTTTCCTATTGCCTAAAATATGCCCATTTTTTCTATCCTTAAAAAAAACCCCTCTCACTAGATCCTACCATCCCTGTTGAATAGCATCCTATATCTCTCCCTCTCTTTATGACTGAATTTCTTCAGAAAGCTGTCTATAATCAATGTCTTCATTTCCTTTTCTAACATTCTTCTAAACTCTCTCCCCTCTGGTTTTCAACCCTCTCATTCCACTCAAAGTGCTTTCCTCAAAGTTACCAGATCTCTTTCTCCTCATGCCCCTTGACCTCTTTGCAGCCTGACCCTGTGGATCACCCTCTTTTATCTCTAGATTTTGGTGACAGTGCTCTCTACCTATCACTCTTCCTACCTCTGCAACTTCTCCCTCTCCGTCTCCTTCACTGTTGTTCCCTCTAACCATGGGTATCCTTAAAATGTTTGTCATGGCCCCCCTTCACTTTCCACTCTATAATATTTTGTGTGCTCCCATGGCTTAAATTATCTTCAATAAGAAGATTCCTAGATTTATATTCTTCTCTCTGTCGAACTTCCATGACAAATCTCCACCTACCTCTTGGATGTCCTATACGGCATCTCAAACTCAACATGCCCAATACAGAATGAATTCTCTTCTCCTTCCCCGCCCTGGATATCACCCTTCTCTGAATTTCTCTATCTCTGTCAAGGGCACCACTGTCTTCCCATTCACCCAAGCTCACAACTTATGTAGCATCCTTATCTTCTCACTCTCACCCCATTCCAAATCTTGTCTGTCGTTGTTTCTACATCTCTGTCCCCTTCTCTCTACTCAGTCATCCTTGGTCCAAGCCATCCTCTCCAGCTGCCAAGGTGATATTTTTAGAGTGTAACTCTGACTCTATTGCCTCTATGCTCAAATAGCTACATGAGCTCCAAGATCAAATATAAATATATTACAAATACAAACTTCTCTGTCTCTTAAAGCCTCTTCCCTACATTTCCAGCCTTCCTATATTTTACTCGCCTCCTCCATATATGTCATGACCCAGCTCCCATAGCCTACTTGTACACGCATGTTGCTGTGGGGATTCCTTTTGTGCATGGACTGTGGTCCCTTTCAGCTCTCAAATTCTGTGATTCTCTGATTATGTTAGTAGAGGGAAATCTCAATAGTTGATTCCCAGGGTGGAAAGCACCCCCTCCAGTTAAGATCAGCTACTTATCTCTGACTTAAGGTCTTAGAGACCCTCCCAGAACACCAGGAGGTGAAGTGACTTACCCAAGATCATATGACTAATCTGTGGTAGAGGCCAGACTTGGATCTAGATCTTCCTCACTCCAAGGCTGGCCCTTATTTTTCCTTTTTTTTTAAGTCTGTGGAGCTTAAAAGAATCTCTCTTAAGTAAAATTGAATTGATTATGATAAGCAGGGAGGAGTTTAGGTAAACAAAATGAGGGATTCCATTTCCCAATTGCTGAGTGAGTCACTTACTCACCCTGAACCACAGCGTTCTCTTCCTTACCTACCTCACAGGGTACAGAAATGTGTGCTCTTATCGTATTTATTATTTATATTCATCTAATTAACATAATATCTAGACTTGGAGAGGTACATGGGTGGTAGGAGGTTAAGTGACTCTTTCTTCCAGGGTCACAGAGCTAGCATGTTAAAGGCTAGACCTGAACTCTGCTCTACTAATAATGGGAAAACTTACCCGTGAATGTTTTTTGCATGAGTCTCCTCAGCTTGGATCTCCGGGGCAGAAAGAAAATCATTCAGAAAGCACTAGATCTTGCGTTCAGGATTCTGTTTGGAGAGCAAGAGAAACATTTTTTTAAAAAAGTCCAGAAATAGCAGCAAAAATAATGGTACTAATACTAATTAAAAAAACCTCTCATTTTTATGGCACTTCACACGTTCTCTCATTTATCGCTCCCAACAGCCTCTGCAGTACATTCTGTGATTATCCCCATTGTAGAGATGCAGAAATTGAACCTGAGAGAAGTGTGTGAGGCAGGATTGGAATTTATATCTTCTGACTTCCCAAATTTAACGCTATCACTTAGCTGACCCTAGAGATGAAAAAGTAACTGGAAAACAGAACATTAAAGTACCCAAGACAGTGCCTGTTTATAAAGGAGAAGAGTAAGAGGATGTCAGGTTGCCAGGTCCACTTCATTATCCTTTCTTCTTTTAATCCTACTAAAGGGAAGTGACTTACCCAGGGTCACACTGCTAATATCAGTGGAGGAGTCTGAAACCAGATCTTCCTGATACCATACTGGGCACTCCATCCTCTCAACATACTTCAGAACATTCATTTGGGGAGGATCAAACAGGAATTTCCTTTCCAGTGATTTGGTTCTGGCTGTGTGACCCTAGATTAGTCCTTTGGCCTACCTGAGCATTATTTTCATCTTCATCTAAAAGATGAGGGGACATATGATAAAATATTTCTCCTGCTACCTCTTGGGATTGTTAAGAGAGCAAACAAGATGACTTTTATAAAGTGTGTTGCATATTTTAAAGTATGATGCAATGCACTTACTATTTTTCTTTTAGAAGTCCTGGGCCCTGTGACATATTTATTCTGTGCCAAGTCCTAGGGATGTAAACCTAAGACCCAAACGGTCCCTGACCTCAGGGAGGTCCTTCTTGGGGCTTGGGCCCTTGGCAAGTTATCCTGAAAGCCGAACAGTCGACCCTACCCCCAGGGGTCCTTAGCATCTGAGCAAGGGCATTTTGGAATTAAGAAAGCCCAGAAGGAAACAGCACATCACTCACAGTCAGATTTTTCACCTGCCTCTTGGGTCAGGGCTGCCACTCCAGGTCAGGCCCTATTTAAACCAGAAAACCTAGCTGTTCTAGACTTGCTGAGGAAACCTGCCTTATGCCTTTCAAAAACTATAGGAAAAGAACCCCAAAACCAAACCAGAAAAACGAAGCAAGTCATCTACATGGTTCCTTACATTTGCCTGAAATTCACCAAGTTTCCCTACGTCCAGGTTCATCAGAAGGGTAATGGGAGAGAGATTTTTCTCTTCTTTGCATTCCCCTGATTAAACCACCATTTTGATCGTCTGCATTGGAGTCTTAATAAACAGTGGGCACTGGCTCCATATCTTCTTCTGGTTTGGCTGAGCCATCTTTGTATCAGAACCTGCCGAATGCTGACAAAATTACACACTGTCATTGGATTCAAATAAGATAATGGCATGGTTCAGGAGGCAGTTGAAAAATTCAAGTTGGGGGAGAAGCTGGCATTTCTCCCTGCACCCCACCCCAGTGCACATGATGGGCCACCCCTGCCTTTCTCCCTCTCAGGCATGTCATTGTTGGAATTGGTTCCCATGTAGTAATGAGATTTTCCCAGGAAATCCTTAATGATCTCTATCTTTTCTATTTCATAATAAGGAAAATTGAGAGCATTTTGTTGGGTATTCCTTCTTGGGGGTCCCCTCCTGTGGTTGCCATTGCCGTTAACAGCAGAGCAAATGAGATGATAACTGGGAAACATGTTGTGAACCTTGGGGTTCCACACTGTTAGGTAGATGAGGAATTGTGGCTGCTTCCTCACCCTAAAAGGCCAACTGAGAGCTTGGCATCCTTGAGGTCATCTGACTCAGTAGAGCCAAAAGACCTGGGTTCAAATCTCAGCTCTGCCATTTACTACTTGTGTGGCCTTGGGTGAGTCACTTAACCTGGAAAGGCTGTTTAGAGAAGGAAGAGACTGGAGGCTGGGAGTCCAGGGAGGTAAAAGCTTATCAACACCTGCAGAACGTCAGTGGTATGGAAGTGGTGAGAAAGGGACAGATAACAATAACCATAGAGATAGGGAGTGAACCTGCAATTTTGTTAATAACTCTTTCTGCAATTTAGGGTCTTAACTGCCTCAAGCAATAAGAGGTTAAGGGATTTACCCAGGCTCACACAACCAGGATGTGTCATAGGTGGAAAGAGTGCTGAATTGGGGGTGGGGGAGTCAGAAGACCTGGGTTTGAATCCTGACTGCTACTTTACTTGCTGCATGACAATTGGGAAGTTATGTTGCATCTCTGGGTCTCAATTTCCTCATTTGTAAGAGCTGGGGTTTGATGACTGCTAAGGACCATTCCTTGGCAGCATTCTCTGATCCTATAACAACAGGTGGGAGATCAATGAACAACCAGTAAAAGAGACTGAGGAGGAGCAGCTGAATGGAGAGAAGAAAAAGTGGGGAGAGGATCGTCATAGAAATCAGAGGAGAGAGCATCTCCAATGCAAGGGTAGTCAAGAAGATAAAGGGATAGAAAAGACATTTAGAAAACCAGGTTGAGACTTGATTCTCTTGTACCTAACTAACCCCGTTCACAGTGCATGACAGGACCCATGGAGAGTTGATAAAAATAGCAGGGATGCATTCAAGGATTCTCTGGGCTCTGAGATGGAAGGTCACAAGTCAAAGGTCGGATCGGAGAATCTCTGAGGTCCCTTTCATCTCTGGGATTGTGGGAGCCACTGGTAGGAGAAAAAGAGGAGGAGGAGGAGGAAGGCAGGAAAAGGAAGTGATAGCCTGGGGGACAGTAGCTGCCTACCTTTCATTCTGGAATTCCAAATCCATGAGGGGATTTTCCCTTTAGCGACTGCTGATGTGGGGAGAGTCCTTGCCCAGCCATCTGTGCCTGCACCCTCATCACTGTTGGCAGGCTCAGGGGACAATTCCTAGAGGACTTTTGTCCAATTTTCTGCTTTCCTGAAGACTTTGTTTCATAGTTAACTGCCCTTTGACTCCTACAGCTACACTTGTACTTTTAGGCATCCTGGTGTTGGCAAAGAACATTGGACTTTGGAGCAGGAACATCTATTTTCAAGTCCGGTCTCCCCTACTTACTAGCTCTGTGACCTCTGCTTCAGTTTGCTCATCTGTAACTTCGGGATAACAATACCTGGTTTTGGGGAGGACTTTACTGCTCCTGTTGTTATGACTGCTATTTGTCTAAAGAGGCATTCTTCCCCAAATCATTTCCCATTCCCACCCTTACCCTGGCCCATCCCAAGGACCATGTCTACCGATGTTCAGAAGGAAAGTCTAAATGCAACTTACAGCTAGGAGCGACAGAGATCACTACTCCAGCCCTTGAATTTTACAGATGAAGATACTGAGACCCAGAGAAGTTAAATGATTTGCTCAGGGTTACACAGCCATAAGTAACAGTTGGAATTTGAACTCAGATCCTCCAAGTACAAAAGCAGCCACCAGTCCATCACAAAAAGCTGCCAGGACTAGTTGCAGACTAGACAGGGGACCAGGAAGCTTGGTCCTGCCCCCATCTTTTGGAGGTCTTGCTGGTATTCCCTCCGCCATACTCCTTCAGACACATCAGAGAGTGACTAGGGCTTGGCCATTGCACTTATCCAGATAAATTCTCCCTGTCATTTTCTGCACCAGTCCCACTCTTTACCTTGGGGTCATTTGTTCCATTTCACAGATGGGCCAATTGAGGCCCTAAATCCAAAATTCACTTAATGACAAATGGAGATGACTTGTAATTGAAGATCATTTTTAGGGGAGCATTTTCCTGTCGGCCTCAGTTTCTCCTTCTTGAAAATGGGAGGGGGGAATCAGACTAGCCATCCTCTCTGGTCCCTTTCAGTTTGTGAGCTCTCATCCCAGATAGGTTCTTGGGAAGTCAGAACAATACAGTTACTTTGGGAGTTGTGGAGATGACTCTCCCCTTCCTTAGTAAGGCAACCAGCAGGCATGAGCTGTTTCCATAAACATTTTTCTCTCCCTACTCCCGACCTCAGGGTTATGGTGATACCCACCCTGCCCACTCTTGTTGGCATCCCATATATATTTCATATTCCCTCAAATGCTTGCCTCCATACAGCCAGCTCCCCTGAATACTCAGATATTTTAATAAGAACCTCTTTCCTTAAAAATACATGGAGATTTGAGATATGCCTAATGAAAGCTTTATTTGCTCTAACTGGATTCTGTTGGATTGTGTATACTAGGGGACCAGGAGAAGGGGCAAGTGTTAACTTTCTGCTTTTTACCCTGAGCTCTCC
>JAQQSK010006946.1:0-14192 GCA_028658325.1 Potorous gilbertii
GAGTTTCTCTTTTTGGATCTCTTTCAGGCAGTGATTGGTGGATTCCTTGAATACTTATTTTGCCCTCTGGTTCTAGAATAACAGGGTAATTTTCCTTAATAATTTCATGAAAGATGATGTCTAGGCTCTTTTTTTGATCATGGCTTCCAGGTAGTCCCATAATTTTTAAATTGTCTCTCCTGGATCTATTTTCCAGGTCAGTTGTTTTTCCAATGAGATATTTCACATTATCTTCAATATTTTCATTCTTCTGGTTTGTTTGGTGATTTCTTGCTTTCTCAGAAAGTCATTGGCCTCCATCTGTTCCATTCTAATTTTGAGAGAACTATTTTCTTCAGTGAGCTTTTGGACCTCTTTTTCCACTTGACTAATTCTGTTTTTGAAAGCATTTTTCTCCTCATTGGCTTTTTGAACCTCTTTTGCCAATTGAGTTATCCTATTTTCCAAGATGTTATTTTCTTCAGCATTTTTTTGGGTCTCCTTTGTCAAGGTATTGACCTGTTTTACATGCCTTTCTTGCATCTTTGTCATTTCTCTTCCCAGTTTTTCCTCCACCTGTCTAACTTGATTTTCAAAATCCTTTTTGAGCTCTTTCATGGCCTGAGCCCATTGGATATCTATTTCAGATGTTTGAGATTCAGAACCCTTGACTCCTATGTCTTTACCTGATGGTAAGCATTGTTCTTCCTTGTCAGAGAGGAAGGGCTGAGTCATCTGCTCACCAAGAAATAACCTTCTATGGTCTTATTTTTTTCTCCTTTTCTGGGCATTTTCCCAGCCAGTTACTTGACTTCTGAGATTCCTTTCCACCCCTGCCTAGATCTGCCCAGCTAGTGCTTGGGGTCTGAGATTCAAAAGCTGCTCCCCAGCCTCAGGGCTTTTGGTGGCTGGCCTGGCTGCTATTCAATGGGATCTAAAGTTCTGGTGCTCAAGTGGGGGCAGGGCCACCTCCAAGGCTCAGTTCCCTCAGGGCGTTTATGCAGAGACCTTTTGTAATGGAGCTCCTGCTGAGCTCCTGCCTGCTCTGGGAGTCTCTGGCCACCCCTGCCTCTGCTGCTGCCTCCCAAGGGGGCCTGAGTTATGGAGACACCCCACTCCCCTTTTAGATAGCCCAGAAGTCTCTCTCACTGACCTGTGTGTCTGTGGTTGGAGGGACCTTTGCTGCTGCCTGAGATTCTATCCCTGAAGCCTGCTCGGATCTGTTGCTCTCCATGCTGTGCGGCCAGGGCAGGGCTGGGCTCTGCTCCCGAATGGTGCACCATGGACCTTTGGGATTGGTTTTTCAGGGCTCTCTGGAACAGAAATCTCCTTCACTCCATTGCTCTGTGACTTCCACTGTTCCAGAATTTGTTGGGAGTTCTTTTTAGAGGAAATCCATGGGCTGTGGGTTTGGAGCTAGCATATGTGAGTCTTTCTATTCCACCCTCTTGGCTTCTCCCCCCTCAGGAATTATTTTCTTCAGTGAGCTTTGTACTTCTTTTTCCATTCAGTCAATTCTTTTTTCATCTGATATTTTTAGCACTTTTGTACCTTTTACCAAACTGCTAATTTTCTTTTCATAAATTCCTTCCTTTGCTTTTAATTCTTTGCCTATTTTTTCTCTTTTTTTCAGTCATTTTGCACTCATGTTTGATTCTTCCTGCCTCCATTTCTGATTTCTGGACAAAGGTACTGGAGTGGCTTGCCTTTTTCTTCTCCTGATTTTACAGATGAGGAACAGGGGCAAACAGGATTAAATGACTTTTCCAGGGTCACACAAGTAATAAGTGTCTGAGGCTGGATTCGGACTCATTAAAATCGATCATCTTCCTTTCTCTAGGCCTTGAATTCTGTCCATTTTTCCACTTAGTTTCCTTTTTTCTTCTATTACTGATTCAGTTTTTAACACTTTTACTTCTTCCATGAATTCTTCTTCATCTTATGTCCAAACTTAATTTTTTTCTCCTTAAGTCTTTGCTTCTAGTTGTTTTGACTTCATTATTTTCTTCTGAGTTGTGTCTTAATCTTCCAGCATTTGCTCATTTTTCACCATGTTTCTTCATTTTAAACTTCGTGTTAATATTTGACTCTTTTCCTAACATGGTCTGGAGAGGACCTGTCTCATGCTTTAGACTTTTTCAGCTGCTAATGTTTATCAAAATTAATTAATTTATTTGTTTTCAGTTTTCAACCATCACTTCCATAAGTTCCAAATTTTCTCTCCCTCCCTCTTCTTTCCCTCCTCAAGACACAGCAGACAATCTTACGTGTATTTCTATTAAACACATTTTTACATTGATCATGTTGCATAGAAAAATTAAAATGAATAGGAGAAACTATGAGAAAAACAAAATATAATAAAGGATAAAGTTGTCTACTTCATCCTACTCCTTAGTTCTTCTCTGAATGTGGATTGCATTTTGCATCATGAGTCCTTTGGAAATGTTTTAGGTCCTTACAATTCTATGAAGGGCTAAGTCTATCAAAAACATTCCTCACACACTGTGGCTGTTACTGTGTATAATGTTCTCCTGACTGTGCTCTCTTCACTCAGCATGAGTTCATATAAGTCTTTCCAGGTTCTTCTGAAGTCTTTGTGATCATCATTTCTTATAGCACAATAGTATTCCATTACATTCATATACTACAACTTGTTCAGCCATTCCCAAATTGATGGGCTTCCTCTTTATTTCCAGTTCCTGGCCACCACAAAAAGGACTACTATCAATACTTTTCTACATGTAGGTCCTTTTCTCATTTTTATGATCTCTCTGGAATACAGCCCTAGAAATGGTATTACTAGGTCAAAGGATATATACATTTTTGTAGCCCTTTGGGCATAGTTCCAAATTGCTCCCCAGAATGATTAGATCATCTCACAGTTCCACCAACAATGAATTAGGGTTCCAACTCTCCCACATTTTCTCCAACATTTATCATCTTCCTGTTTTGTCCTGTTAGCTACTCCTATAGGTGTGATGTGCTATCTCAGAGTTGTTTTGATTTGTATCTCTCTAATCAATAGTGATTTATAACATTTTTATATGGCAATATATAGCTTTAATTTCTTCTTCTGAAAACTGCCTCTTAATACTTTGACCATTTAGCAATTGCAGGATGACTTGTATTCTTGCAAATTTGACTCATTTATCTATATATTTTAGCAATGAGGCCTTTTCCACAGACACTAGTTGTAAAAATTCTTTACCAGTTTTCTGCTTTCCTCTTAATCTTGGTGACATTAGCTTTGTTTGTGCAAAAACTTCTCAACTGAACGTAATCAAAGTTATCCATTTTACATTTCATAAGGTTCTCATCTCTTGTTTGGTCATAAATTCCTCCATTCTCCATAAATCTTACAAATAAACTATTCCTTTCTCCTTTCATTTGTTTATAGTATAAACCTTTATACCTAGATCATGTACCCATCTTAGCTTTATTCTGGTATATGATGTCAGGCAGTTTCTGCCACACTATTTCCAAGTTTTCCATCAGCATTTATCAAACAGTGAGTTCTTATGCCAGAAGCTGGTGTCCTTAGGTTTACCAAACAGAAGGCTGCTATAATCATTGACTACTGTGAAATGTGTACCTCACCACACTGCTGTTTTCTGAACTAATTATGTGTATTTCAAAGTTTTCAGTGCTTCAAACATGGTGTGATCTAGTGAAAGTTTTACTCACTGTTCTCCTGGTCTGACCCCTGATCCTTAAACAGGAAGGTTCCCTGATCCCTTGGGATTGCAACTGATACTGCTCCTCTGGGTCCCTTTTCCCAAGTGTAACTGCTCCAAAAGTAATACTGCCCCTTCCTTCCCCCACCCACCCCCTTCTTGTTGACAGCAAGTATCCCTCACCACCTTTGAATTATATCCCAGAAGTGTCTGTTCCTGTGTCCAGTGCCAGCACAGGAGCTCGTTATAATCTTTATCTGACCAATTACCCACAATTGATCCCTTAACATCTCTTGCTTGAGAGCTTCTGAATCTTCAGATGCTTCTTTCTCGCCCACCCCAGGTCCCACCACTGGCATTTTATCTTTGTGGGTTTTAGGTTAGCCTCTACCTCCATGTCACAGATCTCTTTTTCCAACCTCCTAGGTTGTCTTGGGCTGGACGCATTTCTTACTCTGACCTATTCTTGTTGCTTCTACCTCAGAATTCAGTTTGAGATGTTGTTTTAATTATTTATTTGGGGAAACGAATGTGAGAAAACTCTTCTGAGTGTTTCTATTCTACCATCTTAATATATGTCCTGTCTCTATATTATTCTGAAAAATATTTCAATATATTAGGAATAATTAACTTAATAAGCTTTCCAAACCCATGAACTTCATGTGAACTTCATTCTTTTTATATAAAGCCATTGCTTATTTAAAATATTCAATATTGAGATTTTGCTAGGGCATATTATGCAGTATCCCCTCACATCAATTTTGGCTGACATTTTTTTGGGGGACTTCTTTTGCTTCTCATATCTGGCTTCTGTTCTATATATCTGGCAGATTACCTTGTGTTGATCTGTATAATAAAGACCCAGAAACATCATATAAACACATATGTGTCAACAGATATAGAAAATAGCCTTAAAGCCACAGGAGCAATGAACATATCCCCTTTAGTCAGTTACATCAAACCAGGTGATTTCCATCTGCCATTTATTCATCCAGCCTTTTCTCTAGTCTCTAGGAGGCTCCCTGTTCTTTCCACCTTTACTCGGGAGATCAAAGAAGTAAGGAGATACTAGGATTCCAGTCCCCTTGGGTGCTTCAACTCCCACAAAGAAAAATTGCAGATTTTAATGATACCACTGCTGTTATCCTCCACTGTTAGGCTTTAATTTCCCTTCCCTGCTGCTCTACATATTGAACAATAATGAATGTTTTCTGATCTCCCACTGTTCTCTTACCTACTCTTACAGATAAAAAAAAGAGAAAAGTTCTTCTAAAGCTAATTTTTCCCCTGTTAAATTCGCCCAAATTCACTAGAATACACATGGATTTCCAGTGATATTTTAGATTTATAAAAATAGTAGAGGAAAAATGATTATTTTTCAGAATAAAGCTTTGTAGAGAGCGTTAAGTATAATGTCTTGATATTTTAATTTAAACCGCATTTGAAATATTTGGCAATCACATTTTAATATCAATTTAATAAAAACTTGGGATAATATAAATTTATTTAAAAAATAACGTTGTTAAGTAGAGTGCAAAAAATACTAGATTCTGGAGCCAAAGGATCAGAATTTGCATGTGAATTATAGCATTGAATAGGTATTTGACCCTGGGAAGATCATTTTTCTGGATCCTCAGTGAGTGATATGTCAAATGAGGGGTTTGGACAAGATGACTGCTGAAATCTCTTTCCATCTAAAAATGCTAAGAGCTTGTGACATTGTGATCCTAGTCTGATATTGGTTCCCCTACCTTCACCTACAGTAAATTTTAATAAAAATATCAGTCTTCTTTCTTTTTTAATGTCTTCTTCTTCTCAATATTCTTTGTGACCTAATTTTAATCACTGTTCTTCCTAGCAATTTACCTCTACTTGGGAAAAATAATAATCACTAATACTTGTATATGTCTTTAAGCTTTGTAAAGAACATTCTTATTTGAATACGACAGAAAAAATCGTATCCATCAGGTATTGCAGCATATATTATTTTTCACATTTTAGAGAAAAGGAAGCTAACAATCAGAAAGACACATTTCAAAATGTATCAGAAGAGGCTGTTGAACCTAGGTCTTCCTAACTTAAAGACAAGTGTTTTAGCTATTGCAGCATGTAGCTTCCCAAAAAAGCAAACTGTCATCTGTGAAATATTCCTTAGTCTGTATTGAGTCATCCAAACTTTTGGATATATCTTGATAACTTACTGATTTTATTTTTCTATTTGTCTTCATGATTATTTTGTGTGTAGACAGCTAAAGTAGATAGGGATCAGGGGTAGATCTGTCATTTTGTTGGTATAGGGAACTGCAAGTTTAGGATATTCTCTTTACTAAATAAGGTCAACAACCTCTCTGCAATTTGTAATATTAGACAGTTATTTGGGACATTAAAACATTAAGTGACTTGCCTAGGGTCACATAGGTAGTATGTATCTGAGGCATGTCTCTCCTGCAGAGAATTCAAGTTTCAGTAATAAAAGGTGAGAGTCACTTGACTATTTAGATCTATAAAAGTACATTCTATTTCTATTTTTTCTAACAACCTTTGGATTATGTTCATATTGCCATCGATATATGGCTAGCAACACAAGCTGTGCAAGTTGTCAACAACTGCCTTTTCCTGGGCCATCTGGTTTTATTCCACAAGATTGGCAAGATTCCACCACCACCACCCCACACACATACCCCATCTTTTCATGTGGAAGGAAAATAGATTTGCTTCTCAATTCGCTCCCAATTTTGCCAAGCTTAGCTGCTACCCAATACACCAACCGGAAGAATATTTGTTCATTAGTTTGTGCTGTGAGTTTCCAAGGTTTCTGTTGCTTTACATGCAGCAATTACACTCCTGATGTCCTTACTGGCTGCAGTGCTTTGCAGAAGGAAACTTCTCAGAGGATGTCTATTAATAGATTATGGAAATATCTGATTTTGTTTTAAGAAGAAGGCTTTATGTTGATAGAGTCTAGAAACCAGCCTCTCTCTTTGTCCTCTTTCCTGGGTGCCTAATTGATTGAAATGTGCATGCATGCATATGTGTGTATATGTGTGTGTGTGTGTTTGTATCTGTATATGAACAGACAGATATAGAAAAATAGATACAGATATAGATAGATGACAGACGCAATATTGTTATGTACATGTATATATGTATAAGCACACACATTTATATATAAACACTCGTACATATGTGTGTATGCACACACCCACATATGTGCATATATGCATACATAAATTCCTACATACACACAAATGCGTGTGTATATAGCAAAATATACCTTTACCTATATCTATCTGTAAAGGAATCATGCAAATAATGTTTTGAAAACTAGGTTATTGATGGGCATATATTTTAAGTCTAGTTCTATTTAAAGAGAATAAGAATAGTAAGGTTTGATTGTTTAGAGTTATTGCCACCTTCTGTGAAATGCACTAGGAGAAAGCTAAATTTTCTCTTTTACAAGAAGGGAAATTTTGACTTGTTGCCAAATAAGGTCTTGAGTAAAAATTGGAACTCTATTTTCTACTTGTAGACATGTATTATCTTTCCCTGTATTTAATGTTTTTCCATACAGTTGATAAAAGTACCAAGATGAATTTCATATTTCTGTTTATCTTGTGCAAATAGTGGTGAATTTAATTATTTAACACATCCCCAATGTCTGAGCTGTTAATGTGAAATTCTGTTCACATATGTGTATGTAGATAATCTGTTATTTACTCATTTTTCAGTTTTGTCTGTCTTTGTGACCACTTTTTAGGTTTTCTTAGCAAGATATTGGAGTCATTCACCATTTACTTCTCCAGCTTATTTTCCAGATGAGGAAACTTTAAGTGACTTTACCAGGGTTACACAGCTAAGTGTCTGAAGATAGATTTAAACTTATGTCTTCCTGAATCCAGGCCTGGTAGTTTATCCACTGTGCCACCTAGATGCCCATATAAAACATATACACATGTATATAAATGCATATATATATATATATATATTGCCACACACATATATTTATATGTGCATATGTTTATATATAAAGGTGTGTGTGTGTGTATGTGTGTGTATCCTAGAGACTAACACTTCACTAGACTCTTTAGATTTTTTCTTGTTTCCATTTGCTGAGACTCTAACATGCAAAAACACCAAGGAATTAGGGTAGTTTTTCCCCTATGCCCCCTAAGGCGGTGATTTTTTTCACCTTTGCTTATGTCATTCCTAGGGTTGTTGTGAAGAATTAAGAATAATAAGGAAAACAGGGGCAACTATGAGAATACTGCAGTAATAGCTATAACCATGATAAACAACTACCATGTATATGGGATTTCCAAGTTAAGGCTTCACAGATTCTGTTCCAGTAGTTCTTCACCATTGTGTAAAGTAGGTGCTGTTATTCTGCTCATTTTTCAAATTAAGAAACCGAGGCTGAGAGAGATTGAGTTACTTCCCCAGTGTCACATAAGTAGGAAGTCCCTGAAGTTCAATTGGAACTCAGGTCTTTCTGACTTTGTGACTAATATTTTAAGCAACACCACTTAAAGAAATGCTGTCTTGTAGCAAACAAACAAACAGAAGGAGAAGCAGAATTGTTTTTTTATCTAGCTGTGCTAACATCTAATTTTGTTAGCTTGCTTAAGTTCCTTAATCTACTTTTGCCTAATTTCTTTTTCTTTAAAAGTAGATATCTGGATCAAGGGTTAGCTTGCCTCCAAAGACCTAAAGATGAATGTTATATAAAGAAAGCAATTTTGAGGCACCTGAAGTGTATGAGCAGGTTACACCATATAACCACGGAGGCTGCATAGAGGAAATTCAGGGTCAAGTGGAGTGGTATGAATGGAAGAAAAAGTGGGGATAGTCAAGAGACAAAAGCAAGAGAGAGACAGAATATGCCACTTGTACCCTCTCAATGCTGACAGAGAGTGAGGAAGGTTTAGGTGCAGTCAGTAGTTCCCCTCTGCTTAATTTTGAGGTAAAAATTGACAAGAGTATCACATAAGAGGCAGGCACATATTGGCTGTGTTATGTAGTGCTGAAAGAAACTCTGAAGTGATAAAATTATCCATCATAACTTGATCTTCGTTTTCTAATTCTGCCTTTTAAGTCTCCTGCCTTAACATGTGATGTCTAAGATTAATCTCCTCATGATTTAAATGACAAATCCCAAATAGCTGAGATAATACCAGGTGGCTTTATCCTTATTTATTTATTTGTTTGTTTGTTTATTTATTATTGGCTGAAGTTTCCACTCCTTATAAAATCGTGTTATAATCATATGGTGAATTGACAATGTTAGTGACCTTGGAAGGGTCAAAGGCAAAAGAGAACAAGGGAATCTTTCCAGAAGTTTGGCAATGCAAGGCAAGGAATAGACAAAAAGATCACTCAATGGGAATAGAACTGTTAAGAGAAGACTTTGACTCATTCATTCATTTGTACATTAATGTATGTATGTGTTTTATCGATTATTTTTTAATTTTTGGATTAGAAAAAACTGGTCTAGAAAGGAGAAAAAGCTTACTCATGATTATACAGATAGTAACTAGGAGGAAGACAAAACTTGTATTGAGAATATGGGCACAAAGACCCCACCTTTCAAAACTGCACTGATATCCTTTACATGATCCTAATCCAACGCTATGGAAACTGAAGAATTATTTTTAGTCCATGCGGCAATCAATACTGTTTTATAATCAAGTTTCTAATTTCCTTCAGAGCTGAAGGAATTAATGAATTATTTGCTCTCTAAACATGATAAGAATGTATATGTAATGTAAGTATGCATATAAAGGGTATGACTCATCCATCTCTCATTCTCATTCTCTGCTGTCAGAAAGTTAGGTAGGATAACTTTGAGTTGACAAATGGGAGAGAGGCAGCTGGTCATATTCTCCCACCCAAACATATGTGCATGTTCACATCGTATCTGTGTTTTTCTTTCCCTGATATTAGGTAAATAAATTTTTTTGAGATGAAAGTGCCCAGAAATTCTTTTCAGTTCAGGACATTCTGATGTCTTATCAGAGATACATTCATAGCCAGAGTTAATGTCAGAGTTCATCAAAGCCGGCAGCACTAGCAGTCAGAATTGAGAAATCACTAAGTAGCATTCTTGAGATGGCAGTTCCAAGGCAGTCACTTGGTGAATATAATCTGATCTGGAAAGATTTCAGGGTAGCAACCCAGGTCAGTAAGAAGTCATTCAGTCAAAGCAACAGCTGAGTGACTCTCTTAACTCAACCCATTAGTGAACTCACTCATATAGTCAAACCACTATGCACTAAAAGAACAGAAACCCAGCTCAGCTATCAGTCAATTGGAGATGTAATGCCCTGAGAGAATTAACCCCGCTAAAGAAGAAGCTGTCCACTCAGAATACCAACCCTTTTCCTGTGGCTGGTAAGAAGACCCCAAATTTCTGTATGGTTGGACAGGAAAACACAAAGAGTATCAATTTATGTTCCAAAAACTGAGTTCGCATTGTTGAGTCCCAAACTATTCCCTATCCCATTAACTTTAATTCAACTGAAGAATGCTACTTGTAGAAAAGAGGGATGGAATAATGAATGCTGTTCCGACCTTGGAGTTAGTAAGGCCTATTTTCCGTCTTGCATCTGATACCCTACATCCTGAGTCTTTTACCAATGCTGGTCAAGTACCCAATCCTTTCAGTATTCTTGACCAATCTTTAAGATTAAATTGTGAAAAAGGTACTAATTTGTACATGCAGACAAAATTTTCTAATCTAGGAATTTTCTCTTTCATGGAAATAATAGCTCTAGTCACCATCCCTATGCGCAAATAAAAATGATGCTACTAGAACTGTTATTGCACCGATTGCAACTCATACGTATGCAAATATATACATATGTACAAATATGTCCATATAAATACATATGTATGTAGTTATGTATGCATGTAGGTATATACGCACAGTTCATGGTACATATACACATGTATAGAAACATGCATGCATGTACTTATATAGAGATAATATTTATCTGTAATTTATATCCTTTGTTATTTTGTGTATTTTACTGTATGCATTAAAATATTATTCTGAAAAAGGATTAGTAGGTTAAGCACCCTTGTATAAAGGACTGATAACTAAAGAAGCACATGGAACTTGTAAGGATGTGCTTCACAAATATTTGCTTACTGAATTTGTTGATCAGGATTACTGAAAAGATTCTAGATCTTTCTAAAAAGACAATCTTCATTTAAGACTGGTAACATTTAACTTTCTGAGAAGGTTAGGAAAACACCAATGTGGCAATGATATGTAGCAGTGACAAGGCCTTATTTTAAGAGTATGGCCCAATGTCTATACATTATCCAATTTAAATCTCAAAATGCAAACTCGCTGCCAAATATTAAGTTTAGATAACATACACTAAATAAATTAGAGTGTTAATAATTACTGTTCATCAGGAGGTTTTCCATCCTTTTAAAAGATATAGTCACATAGATAAGGGGAAAGAGAGAGAGAGAGAGAGAGAGAGAGAGAGAGAGAGAGAGAATTGGAAATAGAGGCAGAAACAATAATCTAGAAATCTAATTTTATTGGTATAGGGAAATAAACATGTGGAAATTGTCTTCAGTGATGCTGCTCAGGTACTCACCTATAACTAACTCATCATGTTAGGAAATTGCATACGGTACTAAGTTGCTGAGGGAACTATGTCGATGATTTGTTGTCCTTATGTCTTTAGCCTGTAGGACTTGAATTCACCTCTTTCAAAGATCCACTGTTGTGCCATCATACTCTCTCTCTCCCTCTCTCTCTCTCTCTCTCCCTCTCTTTCTGTCTCACCATCACTATAAATATGTACATGTATGTAAATATGGATTTATGTGTGTGTATTTACAGTTTAGATTACTGAAGTTATTTAAATTGAGGCATAATATAAAAATCAAATTGAAAATATTTTAAAATAGTACATCCTTCAATGTGAGAGAATTAATGAAAATCACAATGATTCAGACCAATAGTTTAAAAATGGAAGGAAACCAACTGTGTCTCTAGTGACTGTGAGGATGTGGAAGAGAATATTGACTGAACATACAAGTTGCATTCAATTTTATTTGTTCTGCCCAATTTTATTCTGACAAAAACAAGTTTAGAACTGTATATTTGGTTCTTTCAGGAATAGAAATGGAATAATATGTTGGATCTATTAGTAAACCTCTTCTAAATATAATTTCTCTGAGTTCTTAAAGAAAGTGATTTAATTCCTAGAAAAAGCTTCTTAGTTGGATGTTTAAGTCACTTCCCATCAAGGCTGAACCTGCATTGTCATAATACTTACTTCTCTAGGTCTTCATGTCTGCAGTTCAGGGTATCTGCTGCAGGTATTGTTAGGGCGTTGATTTGAAGTGTCCAGCAAAAAGCTCCCTAATTCCCCTTGGAAAAAATAGTGACTACTGAATTCTCAAATTTTCCATTCAATGAAATTATAGCTGTTTATTAAATAAAAGTATAAATATAAACAAATATAGACTATATGAATGCTAGGACTTCTGTGATGTCAATTTTCTCACTGTTGAAAATTCTAGTAGTCTTCCAATATTTAGCATTGTATATGTATAAATATATGTGTATGTATACACGTGTGCATAGATAGATATATGTATACATAAATCTGTATATATAGGTACACACATATACATAAAGGATGTTCTTCTACCTAGATTTATCTGGGAATACTGTTGAATCCTCTCAGTATTTTATAAGTGCCTTGAAGTCACAGACTGTATTGCTTTGATATTTGAAACATAATAGTGCCTGACATTTAGTAAACTCTTAATGTTTTCTGATTGAAAGGATGAATGAACGAATTTAAGCAAGAAAGAAAGAAATAGGACTCCATTTTCCATTTAAGATGTGTTTTACTAGTAGTCATAGTTCTTATCCATTATCAAATGTTTATTAAAGTTTAAAGTTAGCAACTTACATAACTTTTATTTCCATATCCACACACTTTGATGCTCTCCCTGGGTAATCTTTTGCCTCATTTCCTCTACACTATGGCTTTATTAAACTCTTTCAACTATTACATTTTATCTCTGTAGGTGTTGGCTATTCATGCTTATTTATCAATCAATAAATCAACAAGTTTTTATTAAGCAGCTGTTATGTGCCAGACACTCTGTCAGGGACTGGGAACAAAAAGTACCTCCTTACCACCCCCAACCATTCTTTCTTATATTCTATGGGAAGGGAGAACATTTATATGTAAAGCATATATGAAATAAATACGTAAATATTAGAGAAGTTTTAGAGGGAACAGAATAGAAATAAAACATTCTGGTGTTGTTATTATTTGAGTAAAAAGACTGAAAATTCAAAGAAATAATGAAATAGCTATCCATTTTCACATCATACCCCTGTTCCTCTGTCTGTTCCTTTGCCTAGTCACAAAGGAAAATATGTTCATTGCAGGAAGGAAATGTATTTTTTCTGCTGTATTTTCTGTTCATGTTTCTTATTTCTTTTAAGTATGTTTATTTCCTCCCAATGATGGAGATTTCTCAATATTTATTGTTAGAAGAAATAACATGGGGAAGTAAGAAAGGAAGAAATGCAAGGAGGATAGAAGGGAAAAGGGTAGGAATGAAGTAAAGGAAAACATAAGCATTTATTTAAAATTTATTGTGTGCAATATGTTATACTAATTGCTTAACAAATATTGTCTTATTTGATGCTCAAAACAGCCCTGTGAAGTAGCTTCTATCATCATCCCCATGTTGTGGCTGAGAATATTAATGCAGATAGAAAATAAGTGGTATTCCCAGAGTCACTCAGGTAGTAACTATGTAATGTTAAATTTGAGCTCAGATCTTCCTGACTCCAAAGCTCGTGCTATAGTCACTACATTTCTAGTTGCCTCTAACAAACATTGAAATATTTTTAGAATCAGGAATCCCTCTGTTAAACACATTTTGACTGAGTAACATGTGAAAGCACTCCCCCTCCCAACAAAATCTCTATAAATATTAACTGCAGAGATGATACCAATATACATTTGTATAGAAATTTCCTCAGCTGGAGCTTCCTGTATAGATGAAATCCTATTTCTAAGTAAAAAGAAAGAAGGAAAGAAAGAAAGAGAGAGAGAAAAAAGTGAGAAAGAAAGAAGATGGTATTGAGTAAATTTAATTGCTTTTGAAAAAATTCATAACATTTTAGAAAGGAAATTTTGTGCACTACTTTATAATCATAACATTTTTGCAATGATAAATTTTCAGGTCCTCAGAGTATTACTTTGCCCTTGATTCTACCATCATTTTCAGGTTCCAGTCACCAACCATTTTGATAAAAAGTTGGCTAAAAATAGCAACGGGAGAGAATATTGGAATATATCCACTATGTTGTATAAGCCTAAAAATAGTGACAGAAATTGTTCAGCTTTATTTAGTTTTGCTAACTCATTCCAGCTTTCCAGGAGTCTCCTGAAATCTATGATTATCTTTTTTTTATTTTATAAATTTATTTATTTAACTTTTTACATTCATTTTCACAAGATTTTGGGTTCCAAAATTTTCTCCCCA
>JAQQSK010006947.1:0-14191 GCA_028658325.1 Potorous gilbertii
TGGGGAGATCTCTGGGGGCCCAGGGTTTTGTCTCCTGGGAGATGATTCCAGATCTCTGAACATCAGAGCTAGGCTGGGTCTTGGAAATGTTCCAGGCCATTAATCTCCCTTCAGTGACTTGCTGAAGGTGTCTCTTCCAGCCTGGGTCTGAGGCCAGATTTGGACCCAGGTCTTCTGATTTTGAGTCTGGCTCTCTATTCATAATCTGTAAATGATTCCTCAGATCAAGCTTATCCAAGAGAGGAGACAGATGGAAGGTCATCACTGACAGGAGAGCACTAGCAGCTGGGGAGGGAGGAAGAAAAACCAGGGCAGGCCTGCAGAAGGGCAGATTTGAGCACCATCTATAAGGACACAAAGGCCCGTGGGAGAAGGGAAGAGCCTTCCAGACTGGAGAGAGCAGAGCTTGGGGTCAGTGAGTGGAGCCTGTGCCTGGAAAGGGCATAATCTAAGAAGAATACAGAGGTCTGCAGCTCACTTGGATTCTATTTTATGGCCTCATTATCTAATGAGTGGAATTATGGGGTTGGATTAGATGACCTTACATGCCATTTACACAGCTCATACTGTAAGAAGGGATATTGTGGTATCTTGTTTTCTTCCTAGAAACATTCTTGAAAAAGAGCAAAACTCCTGGGCTGCTGGGAGCTTGTAAGGTAAGCATAGGTAATCTGCTTTGCAAGTGATGGTCAAGTACATCCTGGCTTGGGTTGGGGGGGGGGGGAGGGAGGTTGACAAACAGCCCAGACCCTAGAGGTCATGCCCAGGTCACAAGTATCCTCACTACCATGCCTTTCCACTGCATAAGGAGGGAATGTAGGGAAATAAAGAGGGAGGAATTTAAACCAACCCTAACTCTGAGAGGAGGGACAGAACTGTCACCTCACTCCTGCTTCTGTATCAGCATTCCTAGTGACTCCTGAGAAGCTTAAAAAAAAACAAGGCTTCCTCTGCTCACTGTCTCTGACTTTTTTTTTAGTGAGAATAGGTCTATCCCATGGGTCTTCCAGGGGGCACTCTGGGAAGGGAAGCAGTGGGCAGCTCCAGCTCTTCTTGGGCTAAGTCCCTGACCTTGCCTGGAAGGCCCTGTGATTCCCAAACTATTTTTCTCACAATTGGGTTTTTTTAAACGTTGTTTCTGGGACAAAGAACATGTCTTTACAGAGGCGTGTGTAACTACTCCAGTACCTTTGTCCAAGAAAACCTAAAATGAGTCAGGATGAATGAGACCCAACTGAAAATAACTGAACCTTAAGTTCCTTTCAGCATTCTATCCACTGAACTGTTAACTCCAAACATGAAATGCCCAGGTCTGCCCCACTTTGAAAAGACCTTTCCTTAACCTCATCCTTCAGCTAGCTTCTTTCCTCCTTTTCACAGGTAACTTCTAAGACAAAACTCCCTCTACTGGATGGTCTCTCCTTTTCCCACCCTCTGCTCCCTTCTCCAACTCCCACATACCGTTGAGGCAGCTAAAAGCAATGGTGTCTTTATTTGTAAAGACCCTAGCCCAGGGGTGGGGAATCTGTGGCCTTTGTTACTTTAAAATTAACAATTAGTTTTCATTTATTGAAATTATTAATAGTAGTTAGATTTTTACAAAAGAATGTACATTTTCAAGTATATCTAATTGAAGCTTCTTGAATGCAGCCTAATTCAATTAGACCCAGGTGTAGCCACTTGATTGGCTTTTTCCTGACTTCACTGTAGCATTTGTTATTGTCACCCATCTTCACCTGTTGGATAAATAATGTCCTTGAGGATTCCTGTCCTGGTTCTCCTGCTGCCTGTGGGACTTGTACCCAAGGGATCTGCAAGTCCTCAGTAAGTCCTTTCTCTGATCTGACCTGGTCTCCTTTACTTCCTGCTCACCTTCTTCCCTTCCCATGTGGGTAACTTTCCCTCAATCCTGAGTCTGTTATTTTGTAGCTATCAGTATTCTGCATGATGCAGAGTGGCTGGATGGAACAGTGGGTTGTGCTGGACCTCAGGTAGATCTGCATTCAAACCCTGCCTCAGATACCTATCAGCTGTGTCAGGTCACTCAATCTCTTAGCCTCTGTTTCCTCATCTGTGTATTTGAGACACTGCCCTGGGGAGCAGAGAAAAAACAGTGTGTTGTTTTAAACTCATTTTAGTTAGTGTTGGGTTATTCCTCAGCCTAGAGGTCCTAAGAACCTCCTAGACAGAAATAAAAATAATAATACCTTACCTTTTCATCACACTCATGTGACAGGAACTGCCAAGCACTTGAGCAATGGAATCTGTAGAGCAGCCTTTGAGGGGAGGTGCCGTTTTTCTCCCCACTTTATAATTGAGGAAAGTGAGACAGACAGGTCTAGTGACTTTCCAACAATCACACAGTGTCCGAGGTCAAATGTAAACCCTTGGTTCTTCCTGACTCCAGGCCCAGGCCTCTCTCTTGCCTTTTCCAAGTAGCTGGAATTCCTCCCAGAAGATAAAGTAGCATCAGCTCCATGAAAGTTATCCTGTGGTTAGAATCTCAAAGGAAGAAGGGCAAGTAGAGAAATAATTGGGGGTTCTCCCAGCTTCAGTCCATTTGGGGAGGCTGGGCAGCCACTTTCCTCATTGGAGTGGTTGGGTAATAGAGACAGGAAGTCAGGTGATTTGGGTTTGGGGAGAATGTTAACCTTGGTCTCAGAACTTGCAAAGTTTGTTTCAGTGGGGATGTTTTCCCTTTCCCAGAATGTCTGGTGTGACCAGGGGACTCTAGTTAATTCTGTTGGAATATCTTGGTGGGGACTGCACTCTTATTGGAGGTCTCCTTCAAGACAAAATCAGTGGGGTCATGTTTTTAAAAAAAGCACAACTGAGGGTGTGTCTCTGTTTTCATAACCCTGTAAGGAAGCTCAGTTTCTTTGACATCTAAGGTAACTTTCTGGAGAGAAGGTGTGTCCCCCAAATTTAGTTTGTTTCTTCCACATTAGCAACCTAGGAGCCATCCCTGATTCTTTCCTCTGCCTTGGTTCCCTTTCCCCACAGAGCATTAGTTACTAAATCTTCTTGATTATCCTTTTAATTTATCTGAGTCTGAATGTGGTATATTTTTATCTCCAAGTATTACGGTTTTACTGTCTGTTTTTGCCTTTCATTTTCTTCTTTGGAGAACTATCTGTCTCTCTCCCTTCCACTATTTTGCTGAACCACTTTGGAATACAGAAAGAACTCTCTCTAATTGGGCCAAGTAAACAAAACTGCCCATGTGAGCGTCCTCCACTCAAAAGAGCTGACTATGAACTGAATTGAATTGACTTAACTAACCTAATAGGCACTGGGGGGGAAATCTTCTCTGAAGGTGACAGATCTCTCTATGCCTAAAGTTCAGTCCTTCCCACATCACTTCTTCTCAGTAAATTGTAGTGCCTCCTATAAAATCTATATGCCATTTAAAGATGCATCTGTTTGCTGTTGAAGAGCTCCATAGAACTGGGCCCCAACCCCCTCTCCAAGTTGGTTACACACAGCTCCTCTTTATACAGCACTGAGCAGCCAAACTGGCCTTTTTGCTTCTCCTCCTTGGTGATGCTCCATCCCAGGCATTGTCTTTATCCTGGTGGTTCCTAGGGTTAGAGGGCATCCCCCTCTTAAAATCCCTGAGTTTCCTAGAAAAGCTCTAAAACTTTTCATTCTTACTTGAGCCGTCAGTTTTACCACCAAGCCAAGTAGGTTTATAGATATCTGTGTAAATATGTGAATATTTAAATCTGTAGATAGCTAAGTATACTCCTTCATTTGGCTTCATTTTTCATCCCCAAACTTTCCCTTTCCTCTCCAGCTGAGGAAATGAGACCCTAGGTGCCCTCCCCCTTTGCTTCAGGCCCCAAAGGATGAGTGTCAGTCTGTGCCCCAAGTCCGGCACACTTTGCTACCACAGAGCCCCTCCCTGCCCACCCCTCCCCATTGCCAGATAAAATCCCTTAGGGTGGGGCTAGCTTTACTTTCATAAGAAACAAAAAGAAAACATAAAAGGACCTGAAGGATCATTAATGATTCTGTGCTGGGGTATTGTGCTTCCCTCACCTTACCTGCAAGACCAGGTCAGTCCCTCTCTGGTCTCCTTCCTAATTTCCAGCCATCCTTGTGCCCTAGGACCAACATCTCCTGCTTCCTGCCCCTTTCCCCTTACTGTTAGAATTCAAGTTTTGAGCAGGGGAAGAGAAAGAGTTGGGCCTCCCAGGGCATGGAATCAAATTACTAAATTAAGTCACAGCCAGACCCCTAGACTTAGAGGGAGGTGGGAAGATTTATAAAGTGAGCTGTAACAGGAGTTGGGGCCCAGAGCTCCAGATGTCCTGGCCCCAGCTCCCCATTAGGATCCACTTATATTCCCATGAGAGAAGATCTCTTGGTAAATAAAAAGAAGACAGAGGGGATGGGCCTCAGTGTTAGGATTGGGGTATGGAAGGTCAGGAATGGAGATGGGCCAAGGTGGCAAATGTCTCCAGTGTGGAGGAGAGCTCGGTGGGGGTGGGCAGGTCTGGGCCCAGGCTGTGGAGAAGAAAGGGGTTGTTAGAGGGAAGGGAATCAGGGGAGGGGAATGGCTGGTAGAATCAGGAGGGATTTAGGCTGGGCATATCCTTATGGGGAAGATGAGTGTTTTGGGGGGAGAACTGAAAGTCCAGAAGATTCTGAGCAGGAAATCTTTAGTGTCAGAGAAAGGTAAGGGATAGAGGGAGGGAAGTGGTAGAGAAATGGTTGAAGGGAGCTCACATACAACCAGCCAGGTGGGTGGAATTCTCTTCCTGGGGTGATGTTTGGAACCCTGGGAGGAGGGCAGGGGAGAAGAGGGATCAATTTAGAAGATGGACAGCAGGGCTGGGCAGGACTCTTGGGATTAGACCAGAGCAGGTTGGCTGGGAAAAGAAGTAGGTGGTGAGATCTCTACCTTCTTTGGAGCTAAGGTCTGTATGCATTCTTCATTCTAAACAGAGAACCCTTCATGTTCCCTGGAGCTGAGGTCTCTCTGACCTCTTCCCTTGGAAGGGAGATGTCTCTGCCCTATTCCCTTGGTGGTGAAAACTCTTTGCCTTTTACTTTGGAAAACACTCCCTCCTGCCCTCCCCCTGATGTGGAATCTCTTCCCTGAGGGCATAGCAGGGCCTTTATAACCATTCTGAGAGTTCCCCCTCCTTCATTCTTGGCAAGTAAGCATCGACCCTGGGAGAAGTCAAAGTCAATGTCTCTCCCATCCTGAGGTTCTTCTCCCTTCCCAGGTCACCCTCAAGAAGACCACAGCCTATTCCTAGGCCAAAGACCAAGGAGAATGATTCCTATGACTGAGAAACCCTCATCCCAGGTGAGTGCAGTCCATCCACAGGCCTGACCAGCATCAGCAAGGTATAATCCAAGAGAGCCAAGGAAGCCTTATTCCCTTTTACAGAAGGGGAAACTGAGGTACTCGGAATGAAATGAATTGCCCAGTATTGCGCAGCCAGTCAGTGTCTGATGCCCTCATGGACCCAGGTTTTCCTGGTTCCATCCAAGTTCCCCTTCCAGTGATTCAGATGAAGCCCTGTGATCTTGAACCCTATCCTGCTGGTGCCTCAGGAGCTGGCCCACAGTGAATGTGAGTTTAACCTTAGCGAAGGAATGTTAAATTAGTAAAGCTTGCCACATGGCTTGGGGTCCTAGCAGGGACTTCTTGCCACCCCAGCTGAGGCCCAGGCAATGACAGTGCCTGGATTCTGGTAATAGTGGTGATAAATGGCAGGGATAGAATCTGAACACAAAACTCAGGTGGCTAAGACCAGTGGGGAGTGGGTTTGCTTCCCTGTGCTCCGTGCTGCCTCCTACCCACACGTGTGTCCTTGGACATGGGTGTGCATGCTGAGGGAAAGCACAAACCAAGGCAGAGAAATAAAGCCTCTATCCTTGGGGAAGATACATTTTGAGGTGGGGTGGAGGGCAGGTGCGCAGAGGGGTTCTAGCAGAAGACAGAGGTGTTAACAGGATTTTACTGAGCCAGTATCTAACCTGAGAATGACAAAGACAGTATTATTAGTCAGGTAGCCAATTAATTAATTTCATTATGAGGCACAGATTGGCAAATCGTAATTTCCTTCTGAAATGGCAAAGTCAAGGAGGGAAGGATTCTAGGTGTCCCGAAGACCCACTCAGGGTAGATTGGCAGGAAGCAGAAATACTTGGAGCTGAAATCTTAATGCCTTCTTCCCTTGGAGCTGAGATCTCCTTGCTTTCTGTCTTGAAACCAAGGTCTTTCTACCATCTTCCCTCAATGCTGAGATCTCTCTGTCTTCTGGGAACCAGCTCTGCACATGCGGGTTCCACTTAGGTCTGAACAAGGGCCCCTCCGTACACTCCACTACTGCTGGCTTCCCTTTCCATTGGGCCTCTTTCCCTCTCTGACCTCTTGGTGACTGTCCTCCAGGCTTGCCAGGACAGGGCCTCCTTCCATGGCCTAGCTCTGGGGGTTGCCTCAGCTACTTCTCCAGACTCCCTGTCATGTCCCAAAAGTATCATGTGAACTGCAGTCCATCCACAGACCAGACCAGCATCAGCAAACCTGAAAAGCCAAGGAAGCTTTATCCTGTTGGAGGTGGGTTGTCCTTTGCACTACTGTCAACAGAGAAGAAATTCTCCTGGTTCTGCTCATGTGCTCCTTCCTCAGGCCACACAACCCTCCCCAGGTTTCTGTGAATCCCTCTCATTGGCCATTTGTTACATCAAGTAATTGAGCATTTAGAAAGTGACTCCTCTATGCCATATACTGTGCTAAAGTATTGGTTGTTTAAAGAAAGTTTTAAAAATTAACAGTCCCCACACTCCATGAGCTCAGTCTAATTGGGAGAAATCATGGCAGCATCTGTGTTCAAACAAGCTCTGTAGGGCATGGATGGGAGGCACTATGAGAGGGAAGAGACCAGAAATTGCTGGTTTGCAGGAGGTGAGATGTTAGTTGAGATGTGAAGGAAGCCAGGAGACCCAAGTGAGGGGGGAGGACATTCCAAGTGTGAGACAGCCATTGGGAAGGCACAGGGTCAGCGGATGGAGTATGGAAATGGGAGATGGGAATATGGGAGTGCATGTTACACACAGGCAGTGTACTGTGGTTTATTTATCCACTCAAGTGTGACACACTCCCTGATGGACATAGGTTTCTCCCAGTTCCACTGAGGACACGGAGATCAGCTCTCCTCCTGAGGTACATGACTCATCCTGTGAGTAGGATCCCTGAGGTCTTGTAGGCAAGCTTACCAAAATGTTTTGGGTCAGGTCAGGTTAGGAGACAATAGAGAAGAAAAGAACATTTTTAGGAAAAGAAACAAAGTGTGGATTTAGAGTTAGAGTTAGGAAGGGTCTTTACCAAAGAAAATGGTAGCTGCTTGATTAGTCAGGAAGGTAATCAACATTTGCTAAGCCCTTTGTGCCTTCTTAGACAGGACAGGAAGTGGGTCCTGAGTTTCCTTTCTTTTTTTATTTTTTCACCCTAGTCATGTTGTATAGAAAAATTAAAACAAATGGGAAAAGTCATAACAAACCAAAACATAATACAAAAGAAGATGATCTGCTACAATCTGTGATTGAATTCCATAGTTCTTTCTCTGGATGTGCAAGGCATTTTGCCTTAAAAGACCATTGGGAATTTTTAAAATCCCTGCATTGCAATGAATTTCTAAGACTACCGGAAATGCACATTGTGGTTGTTGCTGTGTACAAAGTTCTGGTTCTACTCCTTTCCCTCAGCATCAGATCATATGTCTTTCCAGGTCTCTCTGAAGTCTTCCTGTTCATCATTTCTTGTAGCCTAATAGTATTCTATTACATTCATATACCATAATTTATTCAGCCATTCTCCAGTTGATGGGCATCTCCTTGATTTCCAGTTTTTGGCCACCACAAAGAGTGCTGTTATAAATATTTTTGTACATGGAGGTGTACATTTTATGTACATTATTTATGATCTCTTGGGGCTACAGTCCTAGAAGCAATATTGCTGGGTCAAAGGGTATGCACATTTTTGTAGTCCTTTGGGTCTAGTTCCAAATTGCTCTCCGTAATGGTTGGATCAGCTCACAGCTCCACCAACAATGAATTAGTGTAAACAGTCTCCTACATCTTCTCCAACGTATATCATCTTCATGTTCTGTCATGTTAGCCAGTCTGATAGGTGTGAAGTGGTATCTCAGAATTATTTTGATTTGCATCTCTCTAATAAATGGTGATTTAGATCATTTTTTCATGACTGTAGATATCTTTAATTTCTTCTTCTGAAAACTGCCTGTTGATATTCTTTAACCATTTTTCAATTGGGGAATGACTTATATTCTTGTACATTTGACTCAGTTCTCTATGTTTTAGAAATGAAGTCAGTTACAAAAATTCTTTGCCAGTTTTCTGCTTCTCTCCTCACTGTTGGTTGCATTGGATTTGGTTGTGAAAAAACTTTTCAGTTTAATGTAATTAAAATTATCCATTTTACATTTTATAATGCTTTGTCCTCTTTGGTTAAAAATTCTTCCCTTCTCCGTAAATCTGATAAATACACTATTCCTTGCTCTACTAATTTGATTATAGTATCAATCTTTATACCTAGATCATGTACCCATTTGGACTTTGTTCTTATGTACAGTGTCAGGCATTGGTCTATGCCTAGTTTCTGAAGGAGAAAATACTACAGGCAGGCAGAAAGAAACCATTCAAATATTGAGAAACTACAGTCAAGATCACAAAGGACTTTTGTAGCTTCTACATTAAAAGATCAAAAGAATTGGAATAGAATATTCTGTGAGGCAAAGGAACTGGGACTACAGCCAAGGATCAATTCCTAGCAAAGTTGAGCGTAATATTTCAGGCAAGGAGATGGACATTCAATGAAAAAAAGAGATTTCCAGACTTTCCTTACAAAAGGTCAAAGCTCAATAGAAAATTCTGTCTTCAAATAGAAGTCTCAAGAGAGGCATTAAAAAGTAAATGGGGAAAAAACTTGTTACTCAGTCTTGAGAATTGTATATTTACTATGAAATATAAAAAGGATATACATAGAGGGAGCAGGTATAAAGTAAATGTTGTGATGACAAAAGTGTGATTTATGGTGCAAAGGGATTGTAACAGGAGATGTGAAAAGGAGGAGGCAGAAAATGGTCATCATACATCACAGAGAGAGGCACACAATTACATTACAGTAGAGGGAAAGAGGGGAGGGAGAGGAGCATTGCTTGATATTTACTCTCATCTGATTTGGTTCAAGGAGGGAACAACAAACTTATGTATACAATTCTAACTAGCTCTATAGGCAGTAGGAGGGGAAGGAGGAAAGAAAAGGGAAGGGAGGGAAGAGATAGGGTAAAGGGGAGTAAAAGGGAGGGCAGCTCAAAGAAGGAAGGGAAGGCTGCAGGAGCTGGTGGTCAAAAATTAAAACTTGTGGAGAGGAAGGGAGAAGGGAGAACTAAAAGCATAAACAGTAGGAAAGAGGATGGAGGGAAAGACACTGTAGTGTGAATGTAAATGGGATGACTGGGATGGATTGAATGTATTAAAGACTACAATCCAACAATATGTTGTTTATAAGAAACACATTTGAAACGGGGGGATACACATAGGATAAAGGTAAAAGTTTGGAGCAGAATATATTGTGCATAAGCTGATGTAAGAAAAGCAGGGATAGCAATCCTAATCTCAGACAAAGCAAAAGCAGAAATAGATCTAATCTAAAGAGATAAGGAAGGAAACTATATCCTGCTAAAAAGGCACCATAGACAATGAAGCAATATCATTACTAAACATATACACCAAGTGGTATAGTATCCACATTCTTAGAGGAGAAATTAAGGGAGTTATAGGAAGAAATAGCAAATGTATACTAATGGGGGACCTCAACCTCCCTCTCTCTGAATTTGATTACTCTTAAACAAGAAAGAAGTTAATGAGGTGAATAAAACTGGATAAGATAGATATGCTAAATCTCTGGAGAAAATTGAATGGGGATAGAAAGGAATATGGCTTTTTCTCCGTTGTACATGGCACATGTACAAAAATTCACCATGTATTAGGGCATAAAAACCTCACAATCCAGTGCAGAAAGGCAGAGATAGTCAATGCATCCTTCTCTGATCACAATGTAATCAAAATCCTATGTAATAAAAGGCGATGGAAAGATAGACCAAAAATTAATTGGAAACTAAATAATCTACTCCTAAAGAATGAGTGGTTAACACAGTGTGTGAGTTTTTTCTGGTAGACTTTGAACTTCATAATAACGCAAGAACTTAAAAAAAAAATCCCAATGGTTTTCTAAGGCAAAATGCCTTCCACACTCAGAGAAAGAACTATGGAATTCATTTGCAGAATGTAGTAGATCATGTTTGTGAGTGTGTGTTTGTGTATTATGTTTTGATTTGTTATAGGATTTCTTCCATTTATTTTAATTCGTCTACATAGCATGACTATAGTGAAAATGTATTCAATAGTAAAGTATATTTAGATTCTGTATAGAATTATGCCGTCTTGGGGAGGGAGGAGAGTAGTAGGGGGTAGGTATGGAGAGGTTAAAATCTAAATTTTATGGTAGTGATTGTAGAATAATAAAAAAATAAATTTTAAATAAAAGAGTGGTTAAACAACAAATCATAGAAACAATTGAGAATGACAGTAATGAGACAACCTACCAAATCTTAAGGGATACTACAAAAGCACTTCTTAGGGGAAGTTTTATATCTTTGAATGCCTACATGAATAAAATAGAGAAAGAGAAGATCAGTAAATTGGGCATGCAGCTGAAAAAGCACAAATTGAAAATCCCCAAGTAAGTGCCATATTAGAAATACTGAAAATCAAAGGAAGGATTAATAAAATTCAAATTAAGAAAACTATTGAACTAAAAAAAAAAGTTGGTTTTATGAAAAAACCAATAAAATTGGTAAACCTTTGGTCAATTTGATTAAAAAAAAGAAAACCAAATTACCAGTATCAAAAATGAAAGGGGTGAACTCACCTCCAGTGAGGAGGAAATTAAAACAATAATTAGAAATTACTTTGCCCAACTTTATGCCCATAAATTTGACAATCTAAATGAGATAGATGATTATTTTTAAAAATATAAATTGCCCAGATTAACAGAAGAGGAAATTGAATACTTAACCCCATCTCAGAAAAAGAAATTGAACAACCCATCAATGAACCTAGGAGTTCCTTCTCTTCTTGGTGGATGAACCATCATGGTGATGTCATCTCAGTCCTCTTGGAGAAGGAGGGACTAGAAGGGTTTGGGGCTACTCCTGACCACTGACCCTCCTCCAGATCCTTGGGCTGCCTCCAACATGCACCCAAGTTCGTTCTAGCCCAGATTTCCTCTGTTGTCTTTAACCCCTCTTCTTCCTTGACCCTAGCTTGTGCACTCATTTCCTCTCCAAGGCTCACATTGGCCCAGGGCCAAAATATAAAACACTGGCTCCTCCTGAGAGCTCCTGTTCCCTCATCTGTCCATCAATTCCCATTCTCCCTCCTTCACCCTATTTTGGGACTGAGTCCCTTCTGCTTCTGAGGGAAAAGGCTGCCTCATTAAAACTCTGGCAGTAGATTAATCCAAAGAAGTAAGCCCTATTGTTTGAAGTCCTGGCTGCAAATGGAGCTGAGTATGTCTTAAACTAAATTATGACATGGTCTCTGAAGTCACATGGATACTTGTGATGTTTTACCCTCTATCAGTGGGTCATACCTTCATGAAACATACTCTTAACATTTAGTATAAAGGGCATATGTTCAGAAATTATAAAGATAAGAGTGAAGAACATCATTGCATTAAAGTGACACTATCCTGGTGTCTAAATGTAATCCATCTACAGCAGGGGTGGGGAAACTGCAGCATTCAAGACCACATGTGACTTCTGGATCCATAAGTGCAGCTTTTCAACTAAATCCAATTTTTCAGAACAAATTTGTCAGATTTGGCAATTAAAGTATCAATTTGCAAGAGGCCTTTTTTGGAAAGGAAAGATGAAAGCTAAGTCAGGTAAAGGGTTAAGGAGTGAGTAGAGGGCAGCAAGGTGGCTCAGTGCATAGAACCTTGGACTTAGAATCAGGAAGATTCATGTGCGTGAGTTCTAGTCAGACATGAAACACTTACTAGCTGTGCGATGCTGAGTCACTTAGGTCACTTAACTGTGTTTGCCTCAGTTCATCATTTTTAGCATGAGCAGGAATAACAAACCTCTCCTGTATCTTTGCTCCGAAAATCTCAGCTGAGGTCTAGAAAAGTCAGACACAAATGAAACAAGTGAATAATGCCATGCAATGTGTTAAGGCCTGGGGAGTCAAACAGAAAAGAAGAAAAACTGGCTGGTCTCCATAACGTTTACACTTTCATGGAGAGGGCAACACACCAAAGGAAGAGATTTTGGGCAAAGGACACTGGGACATGGTGGCAAAGTCAGTGAGAAGCTCCACCACAGGGCAAATGTGGAGATGTGTGAGCCGACCCTCTTCTTATGTAAGAGTTTGGAGGACATGAGCTTACCCCACAGTGGGGAAGTCTGGGAGGATGGGAAAGGAAAGAGATGTGCATGAACTTCTGATAAGAACAAGTGAGGGATTCCAGAGATGAATCATCAGTGAAGAAAAGCATGGCCCTCCTCTAGTAATTGTTCACATCATGAATGAATAGAATACAATGAAGCCATGACTAAGATCACCTAATGAAAAGAAAAGAATTGTAAATTCTTGAGAATCTACAAAAATCAGAAAAAGACTAAAAAATTCATTAATTTCTCAGAAGTTCAATAATAGAAATGAAAGAGGCCATAAGTGAAATATACAAACAGAAGATCAATCAGATGTTTTCAATGAAATCAAAATGATAAAAAGTTGAAGAGATTTTTATCTACAAGAAAGAGAATTGCTCCACAATAATACAACTTCTTAGCCACTGAATCATACCATTCTGCTAGAAATGAGAAGCATCAAATACCAAGTGCATGTACTAAATTGTGACAATAGATGGGCCCTCCCAAGCATCAAAGGATTTGAAGAAGCAGTCACTTTCTTGTACATCACTCTGCTTCTTGACTCATTCTTTTTAAAAAAATTTATTTACTTATTTTTAGTTTTCAACATTTATTTTCACAAGATTTTGAGTTCCAAACTTTCTCCCCATCTCTCCCTTCTCTCCACTCCAAAAGACCGTGCATTCTCATTACACCTTCCCAGAATCTGCCCTCCCTTCTGTCACACCTCCCTTCCCTTATCCCAATCTTCTTTCTTCTTGTAGAGTATGATAGATTTCTAGACTTCATTACCGGTATTTCCTGAATTTCCCAGTTGCATGTAAAAACAATTAACATTCACTCCTAAAACTTTGAGTTCCATCTTCTCTCCCTTCCTTCCTCCACTCATCCCCACTGAGAAGGCAAGCAGTTCATTTTAGGCTATATATGTGTCGTTATGCAAAAGACTTCCATAACACTCATGTTATGAAAGACTATATTTCCCCCACATCCTGTCCTGCACCCCATTTACTCTATTCTCTTTTGACCTTGTCTCTCCCCTAAAATGTTTACTTCTAATTACTCCCTCCTCCCATTTGACCTCGCTTCTATCATCCCCCTTACACCCCACTTATCCCCTTTTCCCCTACTTTGCTGTAGTGTAAGATTTTCATACCAAATTGAGTGTGCATGTTATTCCCTAAGCCAGATGTGATGAGAGTAAACTTCACTTTTTTCTTCTCACCTCCCTCCTTTTCCCCTCCATTGAAAAGCTTTTTCTGGTCACTTTTATGAGAGATAATTTGCTCCATTCCATTTCTTCCTTTCTCCTTCCAGTATCTTCCTTTCTCACCCCTTAATTTATTTCTTACAGATATTCTTTCAATAGGAAGGAATTATAATAGGAACTCACCCTGTGCCCCCTCTTTCTATATATATATGTGTGTGTGTGTGTGTGTGTGTGTGTGTGTGTGTGTGTGTATGTGTGTTTGTCCTTCATTGCCAAAGAAGATCATGCCATCAGAGAAATGATGACATGACTTGCACTTGACTTTGTTTTGAGTGAGGGAGGGCTGTGCAGGTCACAAACTTCACCTCTCCTCCAGAGCCATCTGAATCCAGTGATTCATCAGAATGATTGGAGATGACCCACAATGAGGCAATTGGGGTTAAGTGACTTGCCCAAGGTCACACAGCTAGTGAGTGTCAAGTGTCTGAGGTGAGATATGAAC
>JAQQSK010006948.1:0-14191 GCA_028658325.1 Potorous gilbertii
CTAAATAGCTCTGCTTTAGAAATCATCTTGTCCTAGTAAAGATAAACATATTAGTGGGGGACCAACAGTCTAGGATTGTGAGTTAATATTTTTGATAATACCTTATACCTATGATTCACATGCAAGACTGTGGAACTTCAGTCATTAGAGATTTTGTGGCTATGTGTATATATATATATATATGTATATATATATATATATATATATATATATGTATATATACATATATACATATATATACACACACACACACACACACACATTCTATTTTGTATCTATATATATGTATACATGCACATGTGTGTATATATATAATCATTCATATATATGTATATATATTCATATATTGTCTCAACCTTACAGATCCTCTCATCCAATGTGTTAATTTCCCCAGCTTCAGTCACCTCCATACTTGATAAAAACTTTCCTTCCATGCTTTTGTCCAAGTCGATAAGTCAATGATTAGATTGGTAAATTTCCCTTGGTCAGAGACAGATCAATGGGTCACTGGCAGGCCAGATGACATTAACCCATGACAGACTTCTTTAGGTTCAGTCATTCCACCTCTTCTTAATCCAGTAAACTGATTGCCCAGCCTGCATTTCCCCATCTTGTCTTCAAGGACAGCATGAGAGAGTCTGAAATACTCTGCTGAAATCCAGTTATCTCTGAGTCTCGTAACCCTGCCACAAATGAAAATGAGGTTTGTCTGACACAATCTGTTCTTCATGAAGCCTTACAGACTCTTAATGATCACAGCTTCCCTTTGTAAATGCTCATAAACAAACGCTGAAAAGAAATGCCTTAAATTAGGACAAATCAACAATATTAACGACCCATAGGTATCAAGGTCATCTTTTTCTTGAACCACTGATTCATTCATTATCAAATGGAAATTTTTTGTTGAGACCATCTTAATGACCAAGCACAGGGTCTCCTCATACATTGAGTGCTATCTCCTAGACAGTCTTCTTAATAACCAAAAGGAAAAAAAACAAACTTTGAAGCAGATATTTGGCTAGTGAAGGGACTACATAGTGGCTAGAGGGTAAATGACCCACCCAGGCCCAAGTTGGAGAGAAGTACTGACTTCCATTCTCCTCCTCCGTTCTGAGATCAACGGAGGCATGTTTACCTCCTTCTTCCTGCTCCTGTTCTGGCTGCAGCACAGGCTCCAACCACTTCTTTTCAAGGTTTTCTTTTCTCCCTGAGTTTATTTACTGTGTTCTTGGTCATGCTGTGCTTGCCAAGTTCCTAGTGATAACTCTAAGCAAGATTCTTTGAATTGCGAATAATAGATCAATATTCTTCTTAGCATGCACAGTATCGAAAGGATTCTCACAACAGGAAGATGCAATCTCAGAGAAGACAGAAGCCCCCAAGTGGATCTATCTTTTCAGGTGTAAAGTTTTTTACTATTAAATTGCAAAGCCCAGTTGCATGTTCTTTATAAGTAACATAAATCATTCTCTAATACAGAAAACCAACTAAGAACTTCTATCACTTTTATTAATTTGCATAATGTTCAAATCCAGTGCAACTTTTAATTTTTAAGTTTAGAGAAAAAGAAGGAATTACTTTTCTCAAAATCTTTGATTCATATTGAATTTATCTCTATCATCTAGTTGTTGACTATAACCATAACTAGTATTAAATAATTCCCAATTAGCAATGGTGAGAGAACCAAAAAGAACAGCTTGAAACATCAAGTAATTTTTTTTTATAAAGAACATTAAAATCTTAGTCATTTAGACTGGACCCAGGTTATCAACTCTATAAATTATTTCTTAAGTGGTATTAATACAATATGTGTGACTATAAAACTTCCATATTTCCAAATCACTAATTTTTATGTAGCAAAACAGGTATATATAGATCTTGACTTAAAAAAAAATTCTTGATTTATATTTATAGATTAGAGCTGGAAGAGACTTTATAGACTATATATTCCAACACCACCACTCCAGAGATGAGTAAACTGAGACCCAGAGAAGAGAAGAGACTTGTGTTCAGTGTTAATTGCAGCAGGGCTGAGATAAGAACCCAGGTGGAACCTGAGATAAAAGTGATAGGTAAAGATCAGGAAATACTTGCTGGCTGGTATTTAATGTTATATAGCTTGCTGAGACCAACAAGCAAACTGAACTTGGCTTAGAGTTGTATAGTCCCATTCGTTTGGTGAGCCATATAGAGAGAGGTGGGAATAGGTCATATAGCAAACTTTCACATCATTCGGGGTTTTCTAATATGACCACATATCCAGTATAGGAATGACCTCCACAGCATCTCCCTTGATTGCGGGTCTGTTATCCAGCTTCTTTCTACCTAACTCTAGTGAGGTCCAGGAATAAGGTCATTCCACTGGGCAGCTTGAGGGGAAAAAGCCTTCTTCCTATTTAGCTAAAATAGACCTCCACCCCCATAACTTCTCAGCCATTGATCTGACTGTTGCCCTTCGAATCAGTCTACTTTCTTTCTCTTTCTGTTTAAAGTCCCTTCACATATTTGGAGGCCATTAACCCATCCTCCCTTACCATCCAGTCTCCTTTTCTCTAAGATAAATACTGCTGTTCCTAATGGCTCTTGGAAACTCATTTGTACAATGCAAATACTTAATTCATCTCTATAGCATGGGAGCAAGATTCAGCTTGGTGCCATTGTTAACCTGTAGTAAACTGAGTCAGAGACCATTCGGACACATTCAAAGTCTATGCAGCAAGTCAGTGGTTGAGCTTAGCACAGATATGAAGAATGCTTTTTTCCTTGCTCTCTTGAAAAAGAAAAACATTTGGCAATTGTAATGAGATACAGCATTGAGGCTGAAATCTCAAACTAGAAAGGTGAAGAAGAATGAGTCCCAAGACACATTTTGCCAGATAGAAAGAAATAGAGATATTCAATGGTGAACTCGACCTTTGGTGGTAAACTGGAAGCATCCTATGAACATGAGCTGCATTTGTCTCTCTAGCCATAATTTCAAGCACCACTCAGTCTAGAAATGTGTCAGCCCTCAGATGTAGCAGCTAGCAAGTCCCAAAGGAATTAGGCCATGGCTGAGCATGTATTAAGGGGCTCAACCATTCCTTGTTCTAACACATACACAGCTGTGATTGAAAATGTTAATTGGAGTGATGTGTGTCCAACAGGAAAGGGGATGGAATGGGGTGGGGGTTGGGGGTGACTGTGGATAGATTCCCTAAGAATGTAGCATGAATAGTAATAGCCTAGCTGGTTACTAAATCACAGCCGGCATCAAGTAGATAAGTCCATAACGCTGTCAAAATATTGTTTGTCATTAAGTTGGGCTACCAACATGCTCAAAAAGGATTAGGTTCACTTAGCCAGTGGAAGCATTTGTTTAAACCTCTGAACAGTTAACGGCCATTTATCATCGCAGTGAGTCAAAGCCCAGCAATGGCTGATTCCAGGAAAGGCTTAACATTCTGCAGAGTCAAGCGCAGTGTAATAAGCTGAAGGTTTATAGGAGGAGGGGGGAGTAGGGGAAGGGGGTGACTTTCATAGCAGGGGGAGGTTAATCACAAAGATGAGAGAGGTTCTTGGCATTTTAAAGAAAGTTCAACTTCCTGCCTGTATAGATGTGGGAGGCGGTTAGTTACACTGGAAGGATGGATACAAGGGGCCCAAACTGGCCCTTGGTGCTACACAGAAACAGATGTAGGCATAGAGCCAATTTCTGGGAATTCACTTGAGGTTTGAGGATTTTGTTTTTAAATTGATCAAAATGGATTGCATTCTGTTCTAGCAAACAAGATGCTAAGAGGATGATCACTGTTCAACAAACACGGATTAAGAACCTACTATGCACACTGCAACACTAGACAAAGCCCATATTGCTTAAGGCTTTTTTTTTTACATTTTTTAAAAGTGTTGTTAGCCAACCTCTCCAGCAACTCTATCAAAGAGATAGGGCAGGGATTAGTGTCCAGTTGGGGAGAGGATAGAGCTTTATCTCTAAGAGGTTAAGTGATTTGCCCAAGGTTCCTCAGCAATGAAGGAACAGAATAGAATTCAAGTCTTAGTCTTCTGATACTAAGTCCAGGGAAATAGGACAGGAGAGGGAAGCAGAAAGGAAGGGAATAAGTATTTTCATTGCACCTACTATATGCCAAGGACAGTGCTAAGTGTTTTTGACAAAAAAAAATTATCTCACATACTCCTCAACAATCCTGACAGGTAGATGTTATTATTTCCATTTTATAGATGAGGAAACTGAGGCAGACAGAGTAAAGGACTTGTCCATGGTCACACAGCTAGTAAGTGTCTGAGGCTGAAATTGAGCTCAGGTCTTCCTGACTCTAGGACCAGAGACCACCTAGCTGCAGCTGGCATCACATTCCCCAGGAGCAAGGCTAAGGGCCTAGGCTAAGATCTTCAGGCACACATCAGACCAGTGTCAGAAGAGAGTGACTGGTATAGGATAGCTAGGACTGATTCAGTTATAGAACTTGATCAGTATTAGCCCACCCATCCAGAGCTGGTCCAGGCTCTGTAGACACTCTACTGGAACAGACTAATCTGAAGACTTGCCTCAAACCACAATCCAGGTCTCAGGGTATCCCTGGACTAGGCCTCATCTTTAGTACTCTTTCCAAAGTTATTGCATAAACATTATTCCCCTTTAAGCACTTTGTGGTCCAGTTAAACTGTCCACTTTATTTTTCATCTCTGTGCTTTTGCAACTGGTCCTCTGTCACCCCTGACATGTATTCCCTTCTCCTTTCCCTCTTAGACCATCCAGATTCCCTCAATGTTCAGCTCAAGCCTCACTTTTAGGCTTTATATGACCACCCTAGCTATTAGGGACCATCCCCCAGACATCACTTTATACATACCTACCTATATGTATACATGTCTTATCCCATTGAAAGAAAGTTCCTTGAGGGCAAGAGTTGTTTCACTTATGTCTTTTATCCCCAGGGACTAGCACAGTGCCTAGTACTTTACTTGATAAATGCCTGATGCTGCCAAACAGTCAGCCCTAGCTAATGCTCCCTGTCTTTGGGCTATATCACCCTAACTTGACTTCCTCTCCCGTCACCATTCTGCTTTTGGATATGTGACTAAGAAAGGCAACCTTGACTAGGTCTAAGTTAGAAATCAATTATATTTCTTGTTATTTACATAGAAATGAATATGCTGTAGATAAAATCATGTCCCTGAATCACTACTTTATATATTAACATCTGGAGAGAGTATAGTCTCTAAGGCAAAGGTAAGTCTTAAAATAACAAGAGTGAACATTTATCTAATTACTTGATGTTTTGCCAAATGTTTATAGACATCTTCAAGCTCCATCATCATCCCACGAAACTGATACTACAGAAATTACTATCTCCATTTTATGAATAAAAGAAATGGAGTTTGGCTGATTTTCCCTTCGTCACGCAGCTAGAACTGGAAGGAAAATTCAAATCTAGGCCTAACTCGGCTTAATCCTTATTCCATTATGGCACAACAAAGTGTAAAGGTTTCCCTACCTTTCGGGGAAGGACTCCCTAACTTTCTATGGGCCTAATCCAAATCCGATATTTCTAAGAAAAATGTATTACATACATATAGGCTGCATTAAAGATGGGCACGTGGCAAACCATTAGCAACAACAATGAAAAGAAACTTTAAACTTTCCACTCTATGGAATGGGAGATAAAAGCTCATGAGACTACCAGTGGGGATATAAGGTAGAGAGACGAGCAGGTGACCCAGGAAAGAGACTCACAGTTAGATAGTATATGAAAGGGCAGGCAGACCAGTAAGAGGAGAGGGAAGGGATAATAGGGACACAGAGGGTGAGCAATAGCAGCAGAGTCTGCAGGGAGATCAAGAGGGTGAAGACTAGGAAAAAGTCACTGGATTTGGCCAAGAGATCGTTGGTAATGTTGGTAAGTTTCAGTGGAATAAAGAAGTCTGAAGACAGACTGCAGAGAGTTAAGAAGAAAATAAGTCAAGAGGAATTTTAGGATCTGAATGTGGCCAGCTTTCTCAAGGGATTTTAGCTATGAAGGGACTGAGTGTTATAGAACAACAGCTAGTATAGATACGAAGATTAGTTGGGTTTTGTCTTAAGGATGCTGAGCGTATCTGGCTACGTTTGTACTTGGAGTTTGTGCTTTACCGTGCAAAGAGTTTGCCCTGGCCTTGACAGTGGATGGGGCAGTGGGCAGACTTGGGGAGGGGTTTTGAAACTGCTTCTTATAACAATACCTTAGTAACTACCTTCACTAATTTTCTTTAAAAGGCAAAAGAAAGAGGGTGGGGGAGGCAACTATGGATAACTGGGTGGAGGTTGGAGGAATGGGGAAGTTTTTCCAAAGCAACATGTCTAGCATTTTGCTTGACTCGACAATGTTTTTTCCTGCATTTTCAAATGAAGTTATCCGTCACATTCCATTTTTCTTTTCTGTCCTTTACTATACAGCCAAGGAAAATTGCAACCTGCCTTTGCTGTGATCATCTCTTGAAAGTTAGAGCCTTCACCTGCTAATATACTATTTGATCACACCAAGTCTCTGCCTGCCTTCTGGCTGAAGCTTCAATCTGCATCGTGTAGTCAGTCAGTCAGCATCCTCATTTTCCTTCCTTAAGGGGAGCAGCTTTGAGTGAAGTGAGAAGGCTTTTGTAGAGTCGGATCATGTGGATCACATACCTTGGGTGGCAGACTAACTCATCTTGAGTCGGGGAGGGGTGACAGAAAAGGTTGTTAAGGTTACGTGTGTTCCAGTCTCAGCCCAGAGACTTTATCTCATAAACAATAGACCTGTGTCTTCAATGTCCCCAAATCTACACTTCTAATGCCCAGCTCTTGTGCTTCTCTAGAAGGTCTGGGAAGCCTTGGTCAAGCAGTCCAGGAGCCTAGCAATGGCTTTGCACTCCAACAGGGACCTTTTCCTCCTCCATGGCCAGGCTGGACTGGGGCTTAACATAGGAGGGGCAGAAAGGTACAGGTGAAACATGGAAAAGACTAAACCACCTGGTGCATTGGTCAAGATGGAGCAGGTAGGAGCTGTCTGAAACAAGGCAACATGAAAGACAGACACTAAACCAGGACTAACTAAAACACTTAAAGGGACAGGCCGACCACCCAGGTCCCCACTTAGGGGCCAGTAATAATCCACTGGAGCCCCTTAAGTCAAACTCAGTTCCAGCCTTGGTCCTAGGCCCAGAGAAAGCCTAGCAACAGCATGGACCAGTAACTACTAGTGGACAGTCTAAAGGTGCTAGGAATAGCTTGCTCTACCAGCCCTAGAGGAACAATCAAAGCAATCCATTTACCTATCCTGGTTCATAGTCTTTGGAAAAAATAGAAAACAGATAGGGAAACAAAGACATCAGGAGAATTGAGATGAGTAATAAATAGCACATGAAAAAGAGCTTCCCCATAACCCCAAGAAATAATAAGCACCACCACAAGAAACAAAATCCAAAGTCCAAGACAACCAAAGGGAATAAGAGAATGAAACTTTCCTCTGATACCACTTAGAGCAGTTGACATTGATCGCTGGGGCTTTGCCACTGCCCATAATGAACTCAATAAGCTGCCTAGCCCCACGCTGCCATTTCTGCTTGCTGTTTCTGAGAAATGGGGGAAAAAGTGTTGCCAGTTGGTATTCTGGTGATCGATTCGGCCCACTTGGGTTCAGGGTGTTTTTTGGTCTTGTGTTTGATAATTTTTTGCAGCAATCACAAAGCCCTCTGAGAGCACGGTGGGAGGCCACCTGTGTGCTGTGTGAAAGGTAACATATTTAGAGCTCAATTAAACAATGGCATCAGATGTGCTCAAGCCCTTTGTGGCAAAGCCTTTTGGATGAGGACCTAGGTAAGTTTTTTTTTTTCTTCCTGGACCATTTGATTTTCTTAGAGATTGTAGCAAGCAGTCATAGAGAAAGTAAACCTGGAAAGTAAGCCTCACATTGAAACCACATTTTCACTTTCTCTTCTTAAAAAACATGAGGCTGATATTCTTAAATCTTAAAAGAACCCCTCCTTCCCAACTGATTACATTCCATGGATGGGGCAGCTCTCAGGCCTCTCTTTTTGTTTGTTGACCCTTAAGGGAGAGATGAGGGGTTCAATGAGGCCATTTTCTCATTTTTATCCTTGAAGTATCAATGGCTATTTTTAACACTACAGAAAATTCCCAATCTACCCACAAGAACCCATACCTCAGACCACTTCTTTATAAAACTAACTGACCCAACAACTGCATATATGAAATTTAGCACATGCATCCCTGTGCCTTTGTATTATGAGAGAGGTGTGTTTCATTATTAATCCCCTACAACCAATATTGATCATTGATTGGATCTGAGTTTAGATTTCTTTTAATGTTATTTTTATTCAGGTTACTGGACTCATTATGGATACTGTGCCCCTGGTTCTGCTTTTTATATTCTGTGTCTGTTCATACCAATCTTCTCATGCTGTGTATTCATCACATTCTTTGTTTCTACCACACACACAGTAATATTCTATTACATTCGTAGACTATAACATATTAGAATCACTCACTGAAGTATTGAAATGTAGCCACAATCACATAATAAAATTACAAGGCCATATCTTTTAAGAAAAAGACCAATGTTTATCTAGGCAAAAAAGTGCTGTCTCAAAGATGGAGGAATAAAACTAGGGACCAACTACACCTTTCCCCACAAACCCCTCAAAAAACCTGTAAAAATGACTCTCAACAAATTCCAGAGCAGCAAAAGCCACAAAATGTTAGACTGAAGCAAATTGCCAGCTCAAGGCAATCTGGAAGGGTGAGAGAAAGGGTCTATCATACCAGGCTGAGAGTAGAGCATAGTTTGGTGTGGGTCATGCTAGCATGGACACAGTAGGAGCAAGCCTTAGGGGACTGAATTACTGGCAGTTGCTGCAGATTTCAGACTTCTCAACCCTGAAACAAAGACAGCTTCAAAGGTCAGTGGGAAGGGTCTCTTATTTGGCTGAGAGGAGAGTCCAGTCTGGCTCCAACCCTAGGCCCAGGGAAGCTGCAGCTACTGCTGAAGTGGAGGATGCTTCTGGAAACCTACACTTAACAAAGCTCAAAATTCCAGTAAATATTTGGAAAAATGAGCAAATGAGGGGAAAATACAGACTATAGATTCTTACTTTCTTGTGGAAGAGATATTTTCTTACATCACTGGTGAAACAGCCAGAAAAAGACAACAAAGCCAAAGCTCCTGTATCCAAAGTCTCTAAGAAAAATATGAATTGGTCTCAGGTCATGGAAGAGCTCAAAAAGGATTTTGAAAATCAAGTAAGAGAGGTGGAGGAAAAATTGGGAAGAGAAATGAGAGCAATGCAAGAAAATCATGAAAAATGAGTCAACAGCTTGGAGACCCAAAAAATGTTGAAGAAAATAACACCTTTAAAAATAGACTAACATGAATGTTAAAAGAGGTCCAAAATCCAATAGGGAGAAGAATGCTTTAAAAAGCAGAAATAGTTCTTTAAAAATTTGAATGGAACAGATGGAAGCTAATGACTTTATGAGAAACCAAGAAATTACAAAACAAAATCAAAAAAATGAAAAAAATGGAAAATAATGTGAAATATCTCATTGGAAAAACAATTGACTTGGAAAATAAATCCAGAAGGAACAATTTAAAAATTATGGGACTCCCTGAAAGCCATAATCAAAAAGAGCCTAGACATCACCTTTCATGAAATTATCAAGGAAAACTTCCCTGATATTCTAGAATAGAGGGCAAAATGAATATTGAAAGACTCCACCAATCACCTCCTGAAGGACACCCAAAAAGAGAAGCTCCTAGGAATATTGTAGTCAAATTGCAGAGTTCCCAGGTTAAGGAGAAAATATTGCAAGCAGCTAGAAAGAAACAATTCAAGTATCGTGGAAATACAATCAGGACAACACAAGATCTAGCACCTTCTACATTAAGGGATCAAAGGGCATGGATTATGATATTCCAGAAGTCAAAGGAACTAGGATTAAAACCAAGAGTAACCTACCCAGCAAAACTGAGTATAATAAAGAAATGGAACTTCAATGAAATAGAGGACTTTCAAGCATTCTTGTTGAAAAGATTAGAGCTGAATGGAAAATTTGACTTTCAAATACAAGAATCAAAAGAAGTATGAAAAGGTAAATAGGAAAGGGAAATCATAAGGGACTTATTAAAGTCAACTGTTTACATTCTTACATGGAAGGATGTTATTTGTAAGTCATGAGACCTATCTCAGTATTAGGATAGTTGGAGGGAATATATACATATTTATATATATATATACATATATTTATATATATTCTATATATATTCATATATATGTATATATTCTATATATATTCATATATTCTATATATATTCATATATATGTATATATATACACATACATACATACATACACACATGGGGGGGTCACAGGGTGAGCTGAATATGAAGAGATGATATCTAAAAAATAAAATTAAGGGTTGAGAGGAATATACTAGGAGAAAGAGAAAGGGAGAGGTAAAATATAGTTAATCATCTTACATAAAAGAGGCATGAAAGAGCTTTGACCATGTAGGGGAAGAAGGGGAAGATGAGAGGGAATAAGTGAGTCTTCCTATCATTGGATTTGGCTTCGGGAGAGAATAACATACACACTTAATTGGGTCTGGAAGTTTATCTCACCCTACAGGAAAGTGGGGAGAGGACAAGAGGGGGATAATAGAAGGGATGGCAGATTGGGGAAAGGGGTAATCAGAAGCAAACACTTTGGTAAAGGGACAGGTCAACGGAGAGAATTGAATAAATGGAGGCCAGACAAGATAGAGGTAAATATAGTCTTCCACAATATGAATAAGGTTATGGAGGTCTTTTGTATGACCATACATGTATAATCTATATGGAATTTCTTGCCTTCTCAATGAGGGTGGGTGGGGAGGGGATAAGGGAGAGAATGAGGAACTCAAATGTTTAAAAATGAATGTTAGAGGTTGTTTTTACATGCAACTAGGAAAAAGATATATAGGCAATGAGATACAGAAATCTATCTTACCCTACAGGAAAATAGAAGGCAAGGGGATAAGAAAGGGTGTGATAGAAGTGAGGGCAGATTGGAGGAAAGGACAATCAAAATACATGCTGTCCTGTGGTGGGGATAGGAGGGAGATGGGGAGAAAATTTGAAATTCAAAATTTTATGGAAGTGAATGTTGAGAACTGAAAATAAATACATTTATTAAAAAAGAAAATAAAGAAAAAAAATGTGCTGCCTCCTCCAGGGTTGCTTCTGCTATGAGAAAAAGGCAGAATTGAATGATTCCAACAACGGTGCTATGCACTGACAAATGGGGTTTTCTCACTGGGAATTCTCAATACTAATGAAATTGTAAGTGCAATCTTCCACCCCCAGCCCCCAAAGGGAGGGGATGGTGAAGATGAAAGATTTTCCAGTACCTTCCTGACAACAGCTCCAGGAGATAAGTGGAACAAGGACCATTCTGCCCACTTATAGATGAGGAAAATAAAGGTCTTTGAATTTAAATGACTTTCCCACAATCAAGATTACTTATAAGTATCTAAAGCAGCATTTGAACATAGGTCTCTTGATTGTAAAGACAGCAGTCTTTCTATTCTGCCATGCTTCAATTCAGTCATTTTTCAGTTGCATGTGACTCTTTGTGACCCTGCCCCCCCCATTTGAGGTTTTCTTGGCAAAGATACTGGAGTGGTTTTGCCATTTCCTTCTCCAGTTTATTTTACAGATGAGGAAACTGAGGCAAGTGGAGTTAAGTGACTTGCCTAGAGTTACACAGCTACTAAGTATCTAAGACAGAATTTGAACTCAGATTTTCCTGACTCCATGCCTAGAGCTCTATCCACTGCAGCGCCACCTGGCTGCCCACGGTCAATATAATTACTACTTGTAGGTTCTTGTTCTTCTCCTTTCAGTTATTGTAATCATAGTGTATATTTGTTTGTGATTTTGATTACTTCAATTGACACAATTCTTCTCATGCTTCTCAGTGTTCTTCATACTCATTATATGTAACATTCCATTTAGCAACCATTTATAAAGTGTATACCACAATTTATTTAGCTATCCCCCATTCATTGGGCATCTACATTTGTTTCCAGGATTTTTATTGTAATTTTTTTGATACAACAAAATCCTGCTATAAATATTTTGGTTCATATTGAACATTTTCTATTTTTCACCTCCTTGGGGCATATGCCAAGCAATGTGAACTCTAGGTCAAAGAGTATGGATATTTTGGTCGCTCTTTTCGTGTATTTTTCAATTGCTCCTCAGAATGGTTGGAACAATTCACAGCTCCACCAACAGTTCATTAGTAAGCCTTCATCAAAGACTTCTTTATCATCCATAAACAAAAGGAACACTGGGATATTTATTCGTGGCACCCTTCAGTCAATAGTATAACTACATATATGTATCTGTTGTAGAAAACCATTTGCAAAAGTATACTTACTCCTTCCTCATATTTTCTTCTAAGGCACTCCCAATACATGTATAGATAATTCATACTGGAAAGAAACGTGTTGATTATAATCAATGTAGAGAGGCTTTCTGCCAGAGCGTATGATTTACTCAATATTAGATCACATTATCAACAGAGAGCTAATTTTGGACAGAAATTTTCATTTCAGTCAAACTGTCATAATGGATGTTCCCTGTCTACAACATTCTATTTCCCACCTCCATGCTTTTGCACAAGTGGTTCCCCATGCCTGTAATACTCTCCCTACTTACTTTCACCTCTTGGAAAACATAGCTCCCTTTAAGGGTTGGTTTAATGGCTCCTTCCCACAAAAGACCCTTCCTGATTCCCCCAGTTGTTAGTGATAACCACCAAAATTCCTTTGTCTTGACTTTTGCAAATTTTATAACAGCCTATTTGTGGACATGTTCTTCCTACTCACAACCAGGAGAATGGGAGCTCCTTCAGGGAAGAAACTGTTTCTTTTTATCATTGTACCCCAGATGCCAGCATAGGACTGAACACAGAGTAGGTGCTTTATACATGTACTTGTCCAACTGAATTGAATGTGTTGTTAATTTCCATAAAGATTTTATAGAGACAAGAAAGCACATTAAGCAGATGGGTCTGTAGTAATTGATGTTATTGCCTTCTTTAGTATCATATTTTTTATTGCCTAGATTATTCCCCCCCACCAGAGAGTCATCACTTATAACATATTTAAAAAAAAAAGGAAAAGAGACCCAGCAAAACTAATCAATATGTTGAAAAAAAGTTGATGATATCTGCATGTCTGTGGAGCTGCCTCCTCCCTCCCCACCTTTGCAAAGGATTGAGGGGGAAATGTCTTCTCATATCTCTTCTTAGGAGCCAAGCATATTTTGAATACTTTTACAGAATTCTGTTTGATGGCAATGGAATTTTTATTCTTTCCGTTTATATTGTTGGGATCAATTTGTATATTGTTTTCTCCTGACTGGTTGGCATATCATGTTCATGTCAATCTTCCCATCCTTCTCTGTATTCATCATGTATAGCATTTATTACAGTACGGTAATATTCTATTACATATGATTTGTCTACCTGTCCCCTAGGCGAATGACATTTCCATGTTTTTGCTGTTACAGAAAACATTGCTAATAAATATTTTTGTGTAGATGGGGCCTTTAGTTTTCTCAAAAACTTTCTTGAGGTATATGACAGAGTGAGTCTTGAAATTTTTTAAGATTGTTCAGCATCTTCTCCTCTTTTGGCTATCTTGAGATCTGACCTGTGAATGCCCTCAGACTTTGGTAACTTTCTTTTTAAAATTCTTTAAAAAATATTTATTTTTAACATTTATTCTTTTAAAATTTTGAGTTTTAAATTCACTCCCTCTCACCCTTCCCATATCCACTGTGAGGGCAAGAAAGGTGAAATCATGCAAACCATATTTCCATATTAGCCATGTTGCAAAAAACAAAAAAGACAAGAGAAATAAAGAAAGTGAAAAAATTATGCTTCAATCTGCAGTTCTTTCTCTGAAGGTGGATAGAATTTTTCATTATGAATCCTTTGGGGTTGTCTCAGACTACAGTATTGATCAGAATAGCTAAGTGATTCACAGTTGGTCATTATACAATATTGCTGTTACTATGTCCAGTGTTCTCCTGATACTTCTCACTTCATTTTGCATCAGTTCATGTAGGTCTTCCCAGAGCTTTTGAAAGTATTCTGCTTGTCATTT
>JAQQSK010006949.1:0-14190 GCA_028658325.1 Potorous gilbertii
CTTCCCTCCCCACCCATTCCCTTTGGGAAGGCAGGCAATTCAATACAGGCCATATCTATGCAGTTTTGCGAATGACTTCGATAATAGTCATGTTGTGTAAGACTAACTGTATTTCCCTCCATCCTATCCTGCCCCCCATTGTTTCTATTCTCTCTTTTGATCCTGTCCCTCCCCAAGAGTGCTGACTTCAAATTGCTCCCTCCTCCCATTGCCCTCCCTTCCATCATTCCCCCACCCTGCTTATCTCCTTTTCCCCACTTTCCTGTATTGTAAGATAGGTTTTCATAATAAAATGCGTGTGCATTTTATTCCTTCTTTTAGTAGAATGTGATAACAGTAAACTTCATATTTTTTTCTAAGCTCTCCTCTTTTTCCCTCCACTAAAAAGTCTCCTGCTTGCCTCTTCAATGAGAGATAATTGTCTCCATTCCATTTCACCCTCTCTCCTCCCATTTCGCTTATACATTTACCTTAATTTTTTTCAAAATACGATCCCATCCTATTCAATTCACTCTGTGCTCTCTGTCTCTGTGTGTGTATGCATGTGTGTGTTTGGATGTGTGTGCACATGTGTATGTGTGTGCGTATGTGTGTGTGTATGTGTGTGTGTAATTTTACCAACTACCCAGATACTGAAAAGTTTCAAGAGTTACAAACATTGTCTTTCCATGTAGGAATGTAAACAGTTTAACTTTGGTAAGTCCCTTATGACTTCTCTTAGCTGTTTACTTTTTCATGCTTCTTCTCATTCTTGTTTGAAAGTCAAATTTTCTTTTCAGTGCTGATCTTTTCATCAAGAATGCTTGAAAGTCCTCAGTTTCACTGAAAGACCAGTTTTTCCCCTGAAATATTATACTCAGTTTTGCTGGGTAGGTGATTCTTGGTTTTAGACCTAGTTCCTTTGACTTCTGGAATATCCTATTCCTTACCTTTCTAGCCCTTAATGTAGAAGTTGCTAGATCTTGTATTATACTGATTGTATTTCCACAAAACTGGATTTTTTTCTTTCTATCTGCTTGCAATATTTTCTCCTTGACCTGGGAACTTTGGAATTTGGCCACATTATTCCTAGGAGTTTCTCTTTTTGGATCTCTTTCAGGCAGTGATCAATAGACTCCTTGAATACTTATTTTGTCCTCTGCTTCTAGAATGTTAGGACATTTTTCCCTGATAATTTCATGAGAGATGATGGCTAGGCTCTTTTTTTTGATCATGGCTTTCAGGTAGTCCCGTATTTTTTAAATTATCTCTCCTGGATCTATTTTCCAGGTCAGTTGTTTTCCAATGAGATATTTCACATTATCTTCCATATTGTCATTCTTTTGGTTTTGTTTTGTGATTTCTTGGTTTCTCAGAAAGTCATTAGCCTCCATCTGTTCCATTCTAATTTTGAGAGAACTATTTTTTTCGGTGAGCTTTTGAACTTCTTTTTTCCACTTGACTAATTTTGTTTTTGAAAGCATTCTTCTGCTCATTGGCTTTTTGGACCCCTTTTGCTAGTTGAGTTAGCCTATTTTTCAAGGTGTTATTTTCTTCAGCATTTTTTTGGATCTCTTTTTTCAAGGTATTGACCCGTTTTTCATGCTTTTCTTGCATCTCTCTCATTTTCTTTTCCCAGTTTTTACTCCACCTGTCTAACTTGATTTTCAAAATCCATTTTTAGCTCTTCCATGGCCTGAGCCCATTGGATATCTATTTCAGGTGTTTTAGATATAGAAGCCTTGACTTCTACGTCTTTACCTGATGGTAAACATTGTCCTTCCTCATCAGTAAGGAAAGGAGGAAACATCTGGTCACAAAGAAAGTAACTTTCTATGGTCTTATTTTTTTCCCTTTTCTGGGTATTTTCCCAGACAGTTACTTGACTTCTGAGATTCCTCTCCACCTAGATCTGCCCAGCTAGTGCTTGGGGTCTGAGATTCAAATGCTGCTCCCCAGCTTGAGGGCTTTCAGCGTGGGCTCAGCTGCTATTCAATGTTAGCTTAAGTTCTGGTTCTCAGGTGGGGACGGTGCCACCTCCCAGGCTCAGTTCCCTCAGGTGGTTTATGCAGAGACCTTTAGTAATGGATATGAGCTCCTTCCTGCTTGGGGTGCCCAGGTCTGCTGCTGTCCCTGTCCCCACCACTGCCTCCTGAGGGGTCCTGAGTTATGGAGGCACCCCACTCCCCTCTTGGCCTGCCCGGAAGTCTCTCTCACTGACCTGTATGCCTTTGGGTGGAGGGATCTTCGTGGCCGCTGAAGATTCTGTCCCTGAAGCCTGCTCAGATCTGCTCCTCTCGGTGTCACACGGCCAGGGCAGGCCTGGGCTCTGCTCCTGTCTGGTGTGACAGATTTGGGGTTGATTTTTCAGGGCTCTCTGGAACAGAAATCTCCTCCAATCCATTGCTGTGTGGCTTCCACTGCTCCAGAATTTGTTGGGAGCTCCTCCTTATAGGTCATTTATGGGCTGTGGGTCCAGAGCTAGCATATGTGAATCTTTCTACTCTGCCATCTTTGCTCCTTCCCTCTAATCTTTCCTTAGGGATGAAAGTGTTGGTTCATCTGAAGGTATGCACTGTTTTATTAATGAAGTTTTTAAATCTCTGATGAATTAATAAAGATCATGATAAATATAGTTTTAATTTCATTTGCATATGTCATCATATTTTGGAGTGTTTGTGTGGCTTACAATGCCTTACTCAAGTCACTTCCTTGAACTGAGTTCAAATAATAATATCTGGTAGCATCTGACTTTGGAGTGCATTAAAACTCAAAATATACAGAAGGGGCAATAGGGAAAAACAACTAAAGTTTTGCCATGTTAAATGGAATATCATTTAATATCAGTTTTCTTCTACCACTTAGTTATGCTATAATTTATGTTAGAAATTAGGCTTTACCAAATCACTGTTTCTATGTTCTTAATGCTACAAGACCATGATCATACGACCTTGGATGCTTAGGAAAAGAAACATATCACTTGGGTGATTTTTCATGCGATGAGTGTCATTGATTCAGTTCTGTGATATGTCTGAAATTTGAGCCCACAAGCGAAGATTTCAAAACAAAACCTTTCTGATTCTATGTAGATACCTCTCCCTTCCCCATAACCGTTCTATCCATAAAATCTCACTAGCTCTCTCTCAAATCAGTGTTATATTAAACAAGGACTACTACATTGGGGGTAATGTATACACACACACACACACACACACACACACACACACTAGTTGCATGTCCTGAAGCAAGTTGCTTCACCTTTTTGGTCACACATTTATCATTTGTAAGAAATAATGACTATTGTAGATAATTTTAAGACCTTTCCCATTTTTACTGTTGTATGATTGTATAACATCCCAGAAGGAGAAGAAAAGTCAGATACAGTATGTGAGTCAATGACATGGGGGGTACAGGAGACATTGGGTAAAAGACATGCTAAAATAAGTGATATAAAACCTAAAAAAGAAAACAAAAAGGAAAAGAGAGGAGCAAAAAAATTAAGATTGACTCCTACTCATAGGAAAAATTGGTAACTCTCTAGACAGTGGGGTTGGAGGATACCAAAGGACCCCATTGACCTAAAATCTGTCTTTCATTTGCGAACAATGACACAACAAAAGTGAGTATGTCTCACCATTGATTGAAATAATTACCAATATGAATTTCAATATAATTGATTCATACTTGATTTATAGAAGACTAAATTCTATTGACTCATACACTTTCCAAACTTTCAGGAAGCATTTTACTTTTCTTGAGGCAATTAAATAGTTCATTGTATAGAGTTGGGCCTGAAGTCAGAAATGTCCTAGTATAAATCTGGTCTTACATAACTACTAGTTGTAGGTCCCTAGATAAGTTACCTAACCTTTGTTTGCTTCAGTTTCCTCTACTGTAAAATTGGAAAACTAACAGAATTTACATTGCAGGGTTGTTGTGAGGAACAAATGAGATATTTGTAAAGTGCTATTTACCTCTGACTATTTGTATATAAGAAAATTCTATGGAGCATGAGGCTTTCTGCCTACTTCCTGATATCAAGAAGTATTATTGTAGAGTTACAAAATGACAGACTCTTACACCTGAAGTGACCTATTATGACTTATAGCTAAGAATACTTACTGCAACATTCTTGATAAGCAGTCCTCCAACTTTCATCTGAAGACCAACACTGATGGGCAACCCATAATTTTCTCAGACAGCCCATTTCAATCTGATATATTTTTCTAATGGTAAAGAAGACTGACTCCTTATGTCACTCACCTGCCTCACATCAGAAACAGTGACTGCAAATTTTAACCAGAACTTTTCCATGTCAACCCTTCACATCCTTGAAGTCTGCTTCAAGTATCACATTCCTCTCAAGTCTTATGTTCTCTAGCCTAAACAGTCCCATTTTTTTCAACTGTCCTTCCTATAACATGATCTCCAGAAACTTCCCCATTAGTGCCAGCATCCATCTAGAAACGGTTTAATTTGTCAAAATATTTATTACCTCCCCAAATTTTCATATGAACAGAAAAGAGTAGGATCAAAACTGTCACTTATTATTTACACAACATACCTTAATTAATGAAATCAAAGTTTTTAAATGACTGTCATAGATAATTATCTACTTGTTTCTTTCTCTACTATTTCTTCCTTTCATATTCCTTTGCACTGCTGTGTTACTGAGTCAAGGAGATTTTTAAAAAATAGATGAAATCCTCCCTATCTTTTTTTTTCATATACAATAAACTATAATCAGTCATGGAATAATGGGCCAGTCACTTTCTCCCTCACCTTCCTCCTCCTTAGGGTATTTTGTAATGGAACAAGCAAATAAGGCTAATTTTATTTTGTACCTCTGCCTACTTAATGTGATAGTGCTTAGTACATCAGGTAGCATGAGTATCAACTAGGCAAATGAACCATATGTTACCATGTTTAAGCAAGAATGACAGCCTGCATAATCCTGCCTCATTACAATCTCCCTCCTGCACTGCTTCTTTGTAATAAAATTTTAAATTGTTCATATTCAGCTCTTGAGAACCTTGTTAAGGTGAAACTTTCCAAGGGAATACAAGCTGAAGATGTCAAGAGCCTTAGGATACTCTTACCTGTGTCATACTGAGTTGTAACAAGCTAAAATCCTCAGGGTGTCACTGTCAAGACTGTCCTCATTCTGCCCCCACCTCTACCTCCAAGCAAGTGTCTTCTGTTCCCAAGGAAGACGTTTTCCCCCTCTGAACTGTTCATCCTAAGGATTTTTTCCCTGACAGTGTTTGGAATATTAACTACCTGCCATGGATTGACAAAGCCCTAGTTCATTAAAAATGTAAACTCTGCCTACCAAATCTGGTCCACCCAATTGGAGTCACAGAAAGAGAAAACACATTCAGAATTTTTTTTTCCTTTTTATTTCTGGAAAACTGTAGCTTCAAGCAAAAGAGCAAAATTGTGTGTGTGTGTGTGTGTGTGTGTGTGTGTCTGTGTGTGTATGGGTGTGTGAGTGTATGGGTGTAGGTGGGGTAGAGTTGGGGGAAAAGGAGAGACATGCAGCTGACTAAAAAAGTTACATTTCCTTATGAGTTATTATATTATCTTCTCTACCCAAAACAAATTTATTTTTGGAGAACACATTAACTGATAACATATAAACTGCTATTCATATAACGTTTATAATAGAAACTTCATTTTATCTTCCTTTCCCCTCTACTTTGCATACTCACCTGTCTATACAATCTCATCTTTTTCCCTCACAGATAATAATGTTTTAGCTTTCATTTGTTAATATGAAAATTTGTACCCAATACATCTGGCCCAAACTGTCTACTTTTGTCAGTCTTTTTTAATCATCTAAATGGCAACCATATTTTTGCAAATTTCCACAGTTGTATAAGAACTATACAAGGAGTCTTGAACTCAAGGCTTAAAATATACTGAAGAATTTTTCTGTATTTCTGCAGATGAGATGTTAATGAAGTTAAGATAAATGATCTCTCATTCTGGTTCATTACCATTCTTTTTAAACTTTCAATGAATCCCTGATTACCATACAAACTTAAAATGATAATACCTTTATTCCAGTTGAGTTTGTTCTCAACCCTTCATTCATTCAGCAAGAACTTATTCTTTTTTTAATCTTTTACAATGAGTCTGGGAGCAAGATAAAAAGTAAGGGAAATACAATTGATATCTTCAGGGAACATATAAGCTGATTAGAAGACAGCTGTGCCGATGGTAAAGCAAACTTTTACTTATTATAATAAATATGGCATGTGATCAATCAGTAAGTGTTATTTGAGAAAGAAGAGTACCACCTCAGAAAGAATACTGAGGTTGACATCAACATGCTTGTATTCAAGACTGGACTCTGCTACACAGTTTGAATGATTTTGGACATTTGACTCTAGGAAATACCAACCAGCCACTTCTCTATTCACGATGTTGTACGGATTCTCAAGAGAAAAGTGGAGCACAAAATTCATTGATTAGTACGTACCAGAAAGCATCATCTCAGTACTCTCATTTATCCTGCTAAGGAAACCAACACAGGAAAAAAAGAGCAGTTACTGATGAGATACATCATGAGGCAAATCTATCCCGTGATTCTTTTTTGGTGTAGTATCAGCAGTTCACCAAAACCTGTGGAATTAAAGTTATTTATTTGAAGGACCATATGAAATTTACTGCATAATATCAAATAAGTGAAGTTATTATTTTTAATCAGTTGATTGACTTCCAACCCTATTGTATTCACAATATCCAAATAATTGGAGGGAAATATCAAATGTTATTTTCTATGCCTTGGTAAGATCATGAAGTCAGAGAGATAAAAAAAATAAAGAACAATCATCTTCTCTGCACTCCTCATAAATTGCTGATCTAACAAATGTGTGAATTACTAATGACACATATGTATGTATGCATGCATGTATTAGGGCTAATAGGAAAGACAATGACTGTGTGTGTGTGATACCTCATCAACAACCAAATTAGCAAAAGCTAACCTGGTAGCCTAATAATGAGTCAAAGACCTCGTTGTGAATGCAAAGATGTTTTTGTGGAAAAGTAGATATGCAAACACTCAATGGCTAGAGAAGATTCAGCATTGGAATTTTCCTATATGCATTATTTCAAATTCCATCTTCAAGATAATGGAAAAATTTTAGAGCTCTGTTTTTTCAAAGATGAATGAACTATATCAGGCTCTGTTCTAGGTTGTTACTTAGAAAGGTTATGATTACTTACCCAAAATGACATAGATATTAGTAGGCTGAATTATAAAATTCCAATCCATTATTTTTTCACTCTACTCCATGATAACCCAAAGTAAGTCAAATTTCTTGGAGATAAAATCTTGGTTTAAAGCAGTTTCAAACAACAAATTAAAATAAAAACATGGCCATCAATATAAATAGAAACCAATCCCAATTTTTTGGCAATAAATGGATTGTTGTGCTTAACAATCCCACTAATTTGTCTCAAAGTTCTTTTTCCCTTAACTTGGTAGAATCTCTTTTTTATACTTTTTAGAGCTTCTTTTTTGTCCTTGATCAATTTTTAAATTTTCACCTTGCTTTTAGATAGCCTTCAATTGCTAGCTACAATCCCACCTTGATATTTTAAAATTCATGTTCATTGTTTCTAAAGTGTCCCAGAATGTCCCAGAAATTAGAAACACTTTTCTTTATCTTTCCCTTTGTTCTGGTCAAAAACTGAACACTCCTTGTAGGCCCATTTCAGTGAATTCATTTCACTGAGCTTTCTGTCTGAGATTATTTTGTTAATGTTTAATCACATTCACTTACTTCCAGAGGAGGAGGGGGCAAAAAAACTCAGATACTTAACTATGACATTTCCATAGCAATGCCACTGAAAGGAGAATAGTAACATTATTATACCAAAATAATTTTGCCACGAGGAAATTAGTGTCTTCTGATTTCTCTGCTTTTCTATTTTTTTCTTTTCTCTTTTTCTTATTTTTATGTTCTTTTCCTTTCCTTTCTTTTCTTCTACCATTTTTTTTATAATCAGTAAGATCATAGGTTTAGAAATGGCACTTATTTTAAATATTTTCAAATCTAGCTTCCTTACTTGGAAGGTGAGGGAATCAAAGCTCAGAAGAGATCATCTGCTAGGCAAAGGACACACAAGTGGGAAGTCAGACACAGCTCAACTTGCCTAAAATGTCTTTCTCTTTACTTTAGATAGAAAAATCCACTCCCAGGAGAATTACTTCTAATTTGCTCCCATTTAAATTCAATCTCAATGTAATCTTGATATAATACATTTATATTTGCCAATTATAATATCATCTCTGAAAAGAAACTCATGGAACATTTTTTATATTACTGATTCAAATAATTCATGTCCATATCTAATCACTTTATTAAACATATTTATAGGACAGATAATTAGAAACCATCATCAAAAATATCTAACTTTTTCATTGCCCCTTTAAAAAATTGAATTAGTATAAATATAATTTGCATAGAAGCCTTATCTTTCTATCTATATTCAATATGTCGACATAAGTTTGTACTCAAATACTCCAATATATCTGTGATATAATCAATACAGGTGCTACCTTGAATAATATAGTTCTCACCTCAATTAATTATTCCTGTGATCCCTTGAAACACTTAGCTATATTATTTCCTGAATTATCCAGACCTCATAGACATACCATGCAATAATACATACTAATAATTAGTCTGTTCTCTTGCTGCATAGTGAGTCTTTGTCCTTTACCCATATATACTTTTGCTCCCTGAATGGCATCTTTCACATTAAATCCCCTACAAAATTTCTCATAGTATATTGCAAATTCTCCAAACCCAATTGTGCACCTGCCTATTAGTACAGTTCCTGATACATAGTAATCACAATCAATAATTGTCTCTTCACTCTTTCTTACTAGGTGAATTACTACTTCAGTTCTGTGGGTTGTACAATACTCCATGACTCACAGTTACATCACATAATTTATTAAAAGAATATTGGTGTTAAAAAGATTGACCTTTTTTCATGGAGAAGCTTGGGACCTAAGAATACAATTTCCCAGAGGCAAAATTTCTTCCCACTCCCCACTTTTCCTCCTCCAACGAGATTCTGGATCTAACTCAATTTCTCTAGGAAATACCTATACTAAAAATAATTAATTAATTAATGATTCAGTTTCACATGGTGATCAAGGAAATACTCTTCATCTGTATTTTTTTCCTAGACATTTTACTCTTATGCATTTTTTTCTGTTGTATTCTGGAACTTGATACAATCAGTCTATTATATTAAAAAAGCAGCAAAGAAAATTATCATCTTTATGAAGCCCCTCTCAAACTTAAAGCCCATGTTTAGGCAGCTGGGTAGTACAGTGAATAGAACATGGAACTTGGAATCAGGGAGATTTCAATTTGTCTGTCCCCAGGTAATAGTTGCGCGATCATGGCAAGTTACTTAATCCCTTCCTCAGTTTCCTCAACTGTAAAGCAGAGATGGCAATAATAGCTTTTACTTCTCAAAGTTCTTGTAAGGCTTGAATGAGATATTTGTAAAGATGTGTACAATCCTTAAAATGCCATATAAATAATAGCTATTAGTTATTACAACTTCCTTCATGACAATGAAAAACATTTTTGGTGATGAAATGTTGCCTTGCTTTGAACCAGGGTTGGTGTTACTAATCAGAATATCTTTAAACAAAGTTATATCTATTTGTTACAATTTAAGAATATAGTATATAAATCAGACATATGGATAGAGGATACCTTTGGAAAGATTTTTTTTCAAGATCATAAATTTGTTTTACTTTATTGACAAAAGGAAAAGGAAAAATGAATCACATCATTTCAAATGTTCTTCAAAGTAGCAAAGGGAACAGGAACTGATAGACACAGTATCACACATCTGGGTCAAAACTGGAAGCTATAAGAATACTAACCCTGCTGTGGTACCTCCCCTTTCTGTCCTGCTTCCCAGCACCTCAATGTCACCCACTGTGATCAATTTGAAATGGGCAGAAAAGGAGACACTTTAGAGGAGATTGAGATTGTCCATCCCCATCTCCACCCATTTCCTTTCCAAGAAATAGATCAGGTCTCTGGAAACACAAACAACGCTATTTCCACACCTAGGCTCTGAAAAATCTTCTTGTGAAAATACCAGTCTATTTGTTGTATTGACTATTATAACCTCATTAGCAAATACTTGCTAATAAGTACTAAATCTCTCAATGTGTCTGTGCTGAGCACAGCTGACAAGAATGTGGATGACTTGAGGCTCTGGTCAAAGTTCATGGATAAATCTCCAGACATCAGGATAGTCTTCTTGGAGGGAGAAAGCTTTTTGCCAAGCATATTAACTTGAAGAGCAATGCTTAAAAATAGATTTGGATTTAAAAATCAAAGACTATTTTCATAGTTATATTTATAATAAACATGCTGTTGTACATCTTTGAGTTGATTGGGTGACTTTTTAAAAAAGATATGTCATGAAATGCAATAACATCAAGAAAACCTGCCCTGGTTCTCTTTGAATATCATCAAAAATGTCCTTTATGTTTCCACTCTCCTTTACTCTTTCTCTCTCTTAATAATAGCTAATAGCTACCATTTATATGGCACTTTAAGGAGAGGGAGATAGAAAAAGGTGGGGAGTTTTACTCATGCCATCTAGAAGTAGGTGGCCTAGTAAATAACATACTGGGCCAAAATCGTCAAATCCGGTAGGGCAAGTCACTTAAACTTTGCCTCAGGAAATATATGTGAAATGCTTAGCACCTTGCCTGGAACATAACAGGTGTTTAAAAAATGCTTGTTCCCTTTCCTTTTCCAAGTGTTCTCAACTCTAAAGATGGGGATGAAAATAATACCTACCTGCCAAGGTTGTTGCGAGAATTACACAAGATCTCTCTCTCTCTCTCTCTCTCTCTCTCTCTCTCTCTCTCTCTCTCTTTCTTCTTCCCTCTCCATCTCCTTCTCCCTCTCTCTCTGTTGCCATATAGATAGCTATATAATATTTACCTACAATCTGTCTATCTCTCTGTCTGTCTCTCAATTTTTGCATTAAAGTAAATATACAGTTCAGATACTTTCTCTCTTCAGCATGTATTGAACTAGATGGGTAGTGATTTTCCTTCTAAGTCAGAAATGTTACAATCCTATGAAGCATAAACATTTCCTTTCTAGTTGTTCCAGAATTGCTTCCATATTTTCTAACAAAGGATTTAAAAGAGATTTTCTTGAAACCCTTTGATGATGTTATTTCATGGACTGCTTTCATTTGAGTTTACTTACCCCATTCCCCAAACTACCCATATAAACTTGAGCTATTTGTACCTAATGGAATTCTGCTGAAGGGCCCAGAAGAAATATTTCCATCTGTCTGGAACTAGGATAGGATCAGAGAAAATAGTACCAGTTGATAGTATTTTTCCCCAAATTTCCTATTATTCCTTTAGGTGTGTCAGAAACATCTACTGAGTCGAAATTATCATAATCACTGTTGAAAAGCATTTTTAAGTATCTAACTGCTTATAGTCCTGTGATAGGTGGTGTACTAAAACTATAAAAATATGTTCCCTGTTTTCTTGCACTGTGTTAAATATTTGGCTTTATATCCTTTCCTAGAATCTGAAACAGTAATGTTTAACCCCAAGGTTCTATAACCAATTGTAAAATCACTAATTCCATCAAATAATATTTTATTCTCCCCAAACAACCAACCTAATTTTTTTCACTCACTTTCTGTTGTATCACTGTTATATTGTCATCATATAACTATTGCTCCATAAAGAGACCCATAGAACCCAAAATTGCTTAGCCCAGGAGCCATTATGTACATGAATATGTTCAAATGCTAGATTTTAATGGGAATACATAAAAATAGAAATAAAAGTTGTCTATGCCCTTGGAGAACTGGTAGACTACATGGAATTATCCAAGAGTTAAGGGAAGTGGGATTGCATCCTCATGTTGAAAGACAACTATTAGAAGTTACAAGAGTGTGCAGAATACTGGATTTTGTGTCTGATTATTGGGTCTAAATTCCATCTGGGAAACTCTACGGATCTTTGTCATTCAGCTAGCAAGTGTTCAAGGCAGAAGAGAAATCTTAATGACAAAGTCTAGTACCATTTTCACTCAATAATACTATGTGACAGCTAGGCAACTAGAGAGTATAGTAAATAGAGCATTGGACCATGAGTCAAGAAAACGAGTTCAAATTCAGCCTGAAATATTTGCTGCTTGTGACTTTGGGCAAGTCACTTAATCACTACCTGCCTCAGTTTTCTCATCTGTAAAATATGTTTAACACTAGCACCTACTTCCCAGAATTGTGAGGATCAGAGGTATTTGTAAAACACTTAACACAGTTCCTGGAATATAGAGGACACGTAATTACTTATTATTCCCTTCCCCTCCCTTTCTTGCTAAGGATATTTTTGCTAAGACTGTATGACTGTATGATGCTAGTCAGGCTAATTGAACCTTCTGTATCTCATTTTTGCTGTCCATATTATTAACTGTAAAGTCATTTCAATTCTGAATAGTCTCTAATTCTAGTATTCATTTGTATGAGAACAGAAAATAAGTATAAAATGGAGAGGTGCTATAAGTGTCATAGAAGATCACAAGATATAAAATCACTTGGAGCAGGCAGGAGGTGGTTGAGAAACACATTATGGAGGAGTTGGCTTATAACTTTAACTTTTCAAGCCTGGGTAAGAATTACAAAGGTATAGTCAGGAGGAGAGGGCATTTTAGGCAGGGAATATGACCTAATTGTTGTTATTAAAAAGACTACAAATCAGTGACAGAAAGGTGAAAGAGATGCTACCTTGGAGTTAGGAAAACCTGGATATGAGTACTGCCTAGAAACAAATACTAATGCGTCAGTAAATGACTTCAAAATTCCTTTGGGAAATATGTAATCAATATCTTAGCTAGAATATCTCCATCCTCCATCATACAAAAATGACTACAAAAAGAATTGGGGTAGGAGCCAAGATGGTGGAGTAGAAAGATTTACATATGCTAGCTCCAAACACACAGCCCATAATTACCTATACAAAGAACTCCAAACAAATTCTGAAACAGTGGAAGCCGAGCAGCATTGTTGTAAAGGAGATTCCAGTCAAGAGAGCCCTGAAAAACCAATCCCAAAGGTCTGTCACGCACCAGACAGAAGCAGAACCCAGCCCTGCCCTGGCCATGCTGCACCGAGACGAACAGATCCGAGCAGGCTTCAGGGATGGAATCTGCAGTGGCTGTGAAGGTCTCTCCACCCACACATGCACAGGTCAGTGAGAGAGACATCTGGATGGGCTGGGAGGGGAGTGGGGTGTCTCCATAACTCAGGCCCCCTCAGGAGGCAGCAGCAGAGGCAGCAGGCGGACAGCCAGAGGCTCACGAAGCAGGCAGCAGCTCAGCAGGACCTCGGGTCCATTATGGAAGGTATCTGCATAAACCTCCTGAGGGAACCGAGCCTGGGAGGAGGCCCTGCCCCCACCTAAGGACCAGAACTTAAGCTCACATTGAATAGCAGCCAGGCCTGTTGCCAAAAGCACTGAGGCTGGGGAGCAGCATTTGAATCTCAGACCCCAAGCACTAGCTGGGCAGATCTGGGTGGGGGTGGAGAGGAATCTCAGAAGTCAAATAACTGGCTGGGAAAATGCTCAGAAAAGGGAAAAAAAATAAGACCATAGAAGGTTACTTTCTTGGTGAACAGAGGATTCCATCCTTCCTTTCTGATGAGGAAGAACAATACTTACCATCAGGGAAAGAGATGGGAGTCAAGGCCTCTGTATCCCAAACATCTGAAAGAGATATCCAGTGGGCTCAGGCCATGAAGAACTCAAAAAGGATTTTGAAAATAAAGTTAGACAGGTGGAGGAAAAACTGGGAAGAGAAATGAGAGAGATGCAAGAAAAGCAAGAAAAACAGGTCAATACCTTGATAAAGGAGACCCAAGAAAATGCTGAAGAAAATAACACCTTGAAAAATAAGCTAACTCAATTGGCAAAAGAGGTTCAAAAAGTCAGTGAGGAGAAGAATGCTTTCAAAAGCAGAATTAGCCAAATGGAATAAGAGGTGCAAAAGCTCACCGAAGAAAATAGTTCTCTCAAAATTAGAATGGAACAGATGGAGGCTAATGACTTTCTGAGAAACCAAGAAATCACAAAACAAAACCAAAAGAATGACAAAATGGAAGAGAATGTGAAATATC
>JAQQSK010006950.1:0-14190 GCA_028658325.1 Potorous gilbertii
GAACAACTGTTGAGTATTGTTCTTACTACTAGGAAATAAGAAATACAGGTAATGGGGAATAGAAAGTTATCTGGCCCTACAGGACAAAAGAGAAGATGGGGTAAGGGAAGGGAGGAATGAAAGAAGAGAGGGCAGATTGGTGATATGGGTAATTAGAATGCTCAATATATTGGGGATGGGGGAGGGGACAAATGGGGAGAAAATTTTGGAACCCAAAATCTTGTGAAAATGAATGTAAAAAGTTAAATAAATTTATAAAAAAAAAATTTGAATTCAGAAAGGTGAGTCTTCCTGACACCAGGGATGGAGCTCTAGTTACTGCCCCATATAGCTGCCCAAAGTCTATGTCTAGGACACAGCTTGTCCATCATTTTTTTCTGCCACAGCACATTTTCTTCAAGTATTTTAATCTGAGAACTCAGACAATCCTTTGCCCTGAATCCTTCCCGTAAATGTTTCTCTTTATATTAAGTACATGATGATAAGAATCTGAAATTTGAAATGAAGAACATAACTGCTCATCAACCACACACCCTTTTTTATCCACTGAACTTGAGACTGTAGGGTCAATTCCTAGAAAGAGGTCACCAAGAAAAAGCAAAGACAAGTGTTTTAAATTCAGCCTTTGACATTACTATTCTCAAACCATGAGATAATTCTCATGGGGATAAGGACATTAAAAAGGTGGATGTTAGCAGACATTTAGGCCTGCTAACAATAATCTTTCTAGGCTTCCTCAGACATAACAAAACACTTGGTTCTTCTGTTTGTCCATGTAGGAATTTGTTCTCCAGATTGTGTGTAACAAGGCCAAAGACTCGGTATCTTCAAAAATAATGATAACCACCTAACATAAAACTCTGCACACAGCAGACCTTTAATGTAAATTTGTGAAAATTAATGGCCAAATCAGGAAGAACTTCTGATTAGCAGCTACTGATTTCCCAGAACCTTTAAGATCACTGACCAAGGAACCGGGACTGTGAGTACAAATTGTTAACAGAGATTTAAGTCACAGAAACTGCTTGAAATGATCAAGAACCTCAGAAAGGGGGACATGGCATTACTTTTAAGTCCTAATGACAATCTGACATCCATTAGCTAAGGATTCCTAAATTTTAAAGTGTCACTTTTTAAAAGCCTTTAAAAATGACTTGGGAACTTAACATTATCAATACCTCTTTAAACACAGGAATAATCATAGAACCAGAATGTCGTAACCAGGATAGAGATCTAGTCCAAATTTTCATTTTATTTGAAGCTAATTTTGCTTCAAGCCTGAGCATGTAAACATGGTTTGCTCAGTTTGGATAGGTTATCATAGACTAAAATGTCAGCTCTGCCATCACTTGACATTTACTTTCTCCACAGATATTCAGTAAAACTGGTAAAAACACAAAAACAAGAATATTAAGTTTTTAAATGAAAAAAAGTTTTGTGGTTGACAGATTCTTTTATTGTCAAAAAACATCACATCTATGACAAAAAAAAAATGTTCAACCAAAGACAGCTTTCAAAAAATGGATTTCAGGACATAAGGCATACAATGGAGCCAACTGCACCTTAAAATAAAGAAGAGTTATCACCCTGGCAGCCACAGGAAGAGATATTAACTGTTCTCAGGGTGACTAAGGCTTTGTCAGTGCCTAGAAAAGGTTAAGTTACAAACTGCCAACCCAATACCTCCCATCAAGAAGCAAATTCTACTGAAATGTGGGATGAGATAACCAAATCTTGGAATTCATATTCCATTTAAAATTTAAGTTACCAAGTCACTACTAATCAGTCCTATATTAAATTGCGATTTTAAGGATACTAAGGTACTAACCATTCAAATCTTGTTTTAAGCCAATTGATAATGAAAAAAGTATCTTAATATAATCTCAAGATGATCTCTTCTTTAGATGCCATCTGTAGTCAAGTGACCATTTGTCAAAAAGGACTGCTTTTCTGTGACTTCCTTAATTTGGTCTCATTTAACAAGGTATAAATAAAGGCAAGCTGTATTCACATGACTTATGTCAGAGCTCCCTGGAAGCCAGAAGTTTAATGCAGCATCTACTTCAAAGTATCTATGATTTCCAAAGGCCTAGTCATTAAAAGAAAGTAATGGTATAAAATTCACACACAATCCCAGCCCAGCACTCAGTAGTCTTGTAAAAACTTGCAAAACTTTGTAACATGACCAAAGATTTAAACCTTCTACTTTAACTGACTTTTAAAAAAAGAAAATAGCTGCACTGAAAAACACTTCAGTAATTAAAAATAAAATGTTATTTTCTCCACCGACTCTAAAGTAACAAAAGAGCTGTCTGATCATTAATGTAAAAAAAAAAAGTACAAGACAGGCACTGCCATAAACCTAGTCAGAAGCAATGCTGATATACACCATGTATTGTGCTAAGGTACTTATAGACAGAGGATTCTCAAAACATTATGACATTAAAACTACGTCATCTTTGCCAACAGAAAAAAATGAACAGATCTCTAAGATGAAGTTGCACTCTGAGGAATGGAAAACCCAATGGCAACCTCAGAGCAGAGATAATGCATCCTACCTCCTTCCCTCATGGCAGAGGCAGAAGACAGAATTTTGTGTGTGTTGTCAGACAAAAGTCCGTGTCTGATATCTTATCTTGTCACAAGGGAAAGCTCAATCTAGGTGGAAGTGAGGATAACTGTGATATTTACTGTCTGAAAGAATAGTATTCAAACCTGCACTTCAAGAAGGTTTTTCTACAACAGAATTCTGGATAGACACTGCTATGTTAAAAAAAAAAAGTTGTTTTTAAAAATCATGTACAAAAGAGAATCTGGTTTTGGTTGGACTTTTTTAATTTTTTAAACATATTTTTATTTGTTAAATATTTCCAAATTACATGAAAACTTTTAATATGCATTTTTCTTAAATTTTGAGTTTCAATTTCTCTCTCTCCCTCCTGCTCCTTCCCCACTCTAGGTCACTTTCTTAAATGGATTTTACCATTAGATAATCAAGGTGAAGAACAAATTGTATTATAGTTACTATACCACAGGATTAAAGAACTCTCTAGTAGCAATTATCACAAGAAGGAAATGAAATATCTGGACTGTACTTAGTTGTGGTGTTATCTTTTTAAATCATGACAACAGTCATACTTATTTAACACCTAGCCTACCTGGAACACTCATATGACCCTCATTCAATCCCTAAAGTTATAATGCATACTACTACACAAAATCAAAAAGCTCTGAAAATAAGAACTCTTTCATGGCATTAATCAAATTCCTTAAGTGCACATATTTTAGCAGGTAACATGAAAGTTCCACAGAACAGTAACTCGTTAACAAATAACAGTGCCACACACTACAAAAATAGCTTCAACAAGAGCCAATGCTCAAAGAGTGAGGACACCAAGGCTTTACTTTTTACAGGCTGAGTATCTTTCAGTTACATTGTCCCAATTAATTACATTCCATATTGCTTTTAGATAATCAGGTCTAACATTTTTATATTGAAGGTAGTAAGCATGTTCCCACACATCGATTCCTAGTAGAGGAATAAGACCTACAGAAAGAAAAGAGAAAAGTAAATGTCAGTAAATGTGAAGTCTCCACTTCCAGATTTTTCCCTTTTGACTCCCCATCTTCCCTGCTTCATATAAATTATACTTCAAATATCTTTTGCTAATGTTTCCGTTAAATATACAAATGAAAAGCCTACTTAAAATAAATCCTGTAACTGCAAAAGTTTATTTAAACCTCTGGGCTACGCTAGCTCTCCATTCTGAAGCCTCACTCCAATCTAGGCATTCACACAATGGGAGAACACATCAAGCAGTCAGGCAGGACAAGTCTCTGTGCTCCAGGCTTCCTCTACCAAGCTCAAACATGTGGGTTTGTTCCCTTCTCCCCTTACAGCTTCCCTTTATCTGCTGTTTCTTCCCCAATTAGACTGTAAGCTCCTTGAGAGCAGAGATTTTCTTTTTAATGCATTTGTATTTACAGCACTTAGCACAGTACTTGGCACATAGTAAGCACTTATTAATTCTTGCAGATGGACCACATACTGAACACTTGTGAAAACTGTGATGAATTATCAGAAAGTGTTAACTGAGAAGAAATCATTAAGTAAGACTTGTTTTAACAATTTTCAAAAGCACACTGTAAGCATTGACAAGACATCGTTGTAAGAAAATAGAGAAAGTCATCACGGGACAAATTACAACCTCCTTAATTTTAATGTAAGCATCTTTAAAGTTTTTCAACACTTACGGAGACAGTGTGATAAGGTAAAGTGAGTCTTGAACTTGGAGTCAAAAGACTTCATGAGGTTTAAGAGTCAATGGTGTTTATTATTAAACACAATAGCAAGCAACCTTTTTGAGTCTCAGTTGCTCCATCTATAAAACAGGGATCATAATACTTATGCTACCTCATCTGGAGTTGCTATGAAAATTAAGGGAGATATACAAAATGTTGTTTAACTGTAAGGCATTATATGGACATACTTCTGTCTATAGGTTTGCTTTAACAGAGCCCACACATCTGTAAAGCAGATACTGAAGACTCACAGCTGCATAGGAACCTTGATCTGATCCCCAGGGTTAATTTTATAGCAAACAAATCAAGTATGTCTCAGATATTAGTGGAAACTATGTATTAACAAAGGAAGTGAAATGGACCCAACGGGGAAAAAACCAAACATTTCATAAAAATGTAGCTTTAATGTTAAGAAGGAGATTCACGGCATGTGTAAATTAGCAGTTTTATATCACTAGGCTAGACCAGTGGTCTACTCCCTCCAACAGTAGCATCTGTAAGACTGCTACTATGTTCTGTAATTGTCAGCATGAAGACTAGCAACCTAAGGCATATGAAGGTTAAGTGACGTGCCCAGAGTCACACTGCAAATATAAGTGAAGAAGCAAAATTTGAACCCAGATGCTGACTCCAAGCCAAATGCTTTGTCCCCCAATATCACTGCCTCTTGTAATGTCAATATCACTACTTTCATGACAGATATGTCCTAACCAAAAGCCAAGCAGGTAATGATGAGAAGGACTTGTGTTTCCTTCTCAATGTCCTGAAATTATCCTAGAGCTTCAGCTAACGATAATGACTTTTAAGACATGGAAGTGTATGTGCAAACCAGGGCCCATCCACCAGGTAATAACAACAGTTTGCATTTATAGGGCGCTTTAACGTTTCCAGAGCACTTTACAGATATCATCTCACTAATACAAACATCTTTTTATATACTAAAATCTAAGACATCGCCAGTTTTGCTCTATAAAATTGTACTTTTTTTATTATAGTCTGAATTTTTTTAACTTTTAAAAAGGCTGCTCTCCCAGAAATACTTTATTCACTCTAGGCAACAGTTTTAAATATGTTACATAACACATTGCTGATGTTCTTCTAAAGTTATTTCTCTATCAATTTTTTGACAACCCCATCTTTCCTGACTGCAATGTTTAATCCTTTTTCATCTAGATCTCTAACCTGTTGTTCCTTGCAAGGGATCCTGATTAGCACAAGCAGCAATCTGCAGCCGTCCTTGCTCCTTATTGAAGCCAAGCCAACCCCAACCTGAACCCTGAACACCAACTGACACGGCTGTCAACTTCTCCTTAAACTTTTCAAAGGAACCGAAATCACGTTTGATGGCTTCCAGCAATTCCCCTATCAGGAAAAAAAAGGAACCACAATAAGCACTGCCATTCACATCAAGTACAGAATCTTTTATTACATTTCCTGAGATAGAACATGCCCCCTGACCCTTACCCACTACACAGAGTACACATGGCTAGCCTATATCTGAAGTACTACGTAGACAGCAGAATTTAAAAGTGAAATAATTAGTAGCAGCTAGGTGGCAAAGCACATAGAATGCTGGGCCTAAAGTTAACTAAGGACTTAGGTCATGCTGACCAGAAAGGGAGTCAGATCTTAAGACTGACACAAGGAGCTTTCTCGAAATTGTACATCTTAAGCAACCCATATCTGAAAACTGGCCCAATATTAAATAATCAGTTATCGTTTCCATGTTTCTTTGATTGTACACAGATACTTGGGGAGAGGGGAGTGGGACACCTCTTTTTCTGAATTCAGTTAACTGTACCTATTTACTCTCCTCCTCTCAACTTGGAAAATTTAAAAAGCAGTTTTGCGTTTCTAGTACCAAGTAACCACATCCAAGAGAGTGACCATTAACGATTAGTGAAAATCTAATGTAACTTCTAACTAAAATAACCATTACTACTCTCCTGACTAAAATATGGTTAATATCATACCACCACAAACCTTTGGGTTCCCCTCCACCATTTGGACTAAGATTTGTCCAGAAAATAGTATGATTGATATGACCACCACCATTGAATCGCAGTGCAGACTGGAGAGCTATCTGAGCAGTAACATCACCTGAAAAGGCAAGTGCAAACAAAAATTAACTTCTCAAACCTCTCTTCTATCTAAAAAAGGAAAGGACTGAACTAGATCATCTTTATTAGTTTTATGATTCTAAGAATGCCTATGACTCTATACTCCATGTAAAGAATACAAGGAGATAAAGGAAAAAGTTTCCTCATAACATACTTTGAATTCAATAGAAACACTCTGCTGGGCACTGTGAAGGAGACAAAGACATTGTCCTTTGCACTCAAAAAATTTATACTTTTGCTACAAAGATCAAACTTTACACACAAAATCAAACAACAAAAGTCAAACTGTATAATGCAAATTTAAAGAAAATTTCCAACAAACAATTTTGGACATTAAAAAGCTACATACGCTATTCATTGCAAAATGCTGCCGTGTCAAAAATCTCTGGAATGCAATCTAGCCTAGACAGTAAAAAATTACAAATGTTATCATACCCTTGAACCCATTAAATCTCTTGGTGAGTTCACACCCTGAAAGCATTGGCAAAAACAAACAAGCTATAGGATCAGACTTTCATGGCAACATTTTTAAAAACTGCAAAAAAAAAAAAAGAAAAATGGAATCAATAGAAATGTCCAATAAATGAGGGGCAGTTAAATAATGATACATTAATACAGTGGAATTGTAAAGGCAGTGTGTCTTTATGAACAAAGGTCAGCCCCAAGTCAAGAAGACCTGGGTTCAAGTACAATACTAGTAACACCTTAGTCAGAGCATACAATCCCTCTCAGCACATCATCAGCTTGCTAAGACAAAGGTACAAAGAGGTTGCTGATCTGTAGCAATGGAAGGAGTTTCCTAAACAGAAATTCCTTAGATTAATTAAATCATAGGTCTGTACCCCAAAAAGAGAACTCTTATTAGAATACCATAATGCAAATAAGACTAACAAGTATGGGAAATACAAAGAAATCTGGAAAGAGTTGTTGGAAACAATTCAAAGTGAAAAAAATCAGAACTGGAAGAATGAAGGATATACAAACTATAATCATATAAAAGGAAAAGTGAATGAGAATGAATAGCAAAAAATTTTAATGATAACGAGGAGAAAGAAGAAAAAATCATAATACTTGGACTGACACCAACAACTGCAAATAACAAATTTGGTTGTATTTATGTTCAATGCTAAGTTTTTAATAAAACATTTAATTTAAAAATAAAACTGAAATCTGTGTGTATATATGTGCGTATACACACACACATTAACCTTGACCAAAAAAAAAAAAAAAAAGATTTGAGCCAATGTTTTTCCCTTTTTTGGTCTCTATTTTTGTAAATTTTTTTTTTAATTCCAATTCTTCCAAAGCACTTGCAATCTTCTCAATCATTAAGTTCAATTTTGAAAAATATAAATCATACATGTCCCACCTGTGACACATATTGGCTATATGATGTTGCACAAGTCACTTACACCTCCCATTTCTCCAGGCAATGTTTATTCTCAAGTGCTAAGATGCAAGCAGGTTGCTGATCTACATCTGTCAAAGGACTTTCCTCACCAGGAGTTCCTTACACCAGTGAAATCACAGGCTCAGATCAAAACTCCTATCACAGATTATTTTTAAAAGGTAGCTATGCACCATAAAGGCAGGAAAATCTCTGAGGGAATTATTATATCACATGCAGAATAATGTAGAATAATTGACAAATAGGTCAAATTAATGTTGTTTCACCATGCTTACAAAGGACAGAGTAGTATATAATTTCCATCGAAATAAAACTAGTTTTGGTACTTAAAATTATTTTACATATAATACTTTATTTCCTTGATGATCCTGGGCTAACTAAGTTTATTAAGAAAAACATGAAAGACCTTATATCAAAATGAAAGTGAGCATCATTGTCTTTTTTTTAAATTAGTCAACATTCTGTGATTAAGGCTGAAATTTCATTGTGGAATCTCAATAGCCCATCGTTTTGAAAAATTTATTAAGCTGGTCCAAAGTGTAGAATAAAAGTAATAGCGAGTGAATACTAAAAAATAAAATAAAATAAAAGGGGTCAATGATGGATAGAAAGGTTCCATATACATCAAAATATTTGTGGCAGCAAAGAACTGGAAATAAAGGAGGTGTTCACTGGGGAATGACTAAACTAGTTGTAAGGACATATCACATCTCTGTTAAGTAGAAATAATGAACATAAAGAAATCAGAGAAACACAGGAAGACTTACACAAATTGATGCAAAGGAAAGTAAACAAACCCAGAAAACATTCACAAAGACTACAACATAAAGAAAAAAAAGTAACTAAAATAATTATAAAGACTAAGGTCGGTTCCAGAAAACAGCTGAAAAAATGCACCTCCATGATTGTAGATGGATATTAATACTGTGTACAAAACTATGTACAATACTGCATACTATATAGGAGAAGGTCAGTGACAGTTTTGCTGAACTATTTCCCCTCTCTTTTAGATCTCTGTTAAAGGGATAGCTACAGAAAAACAAAACATCAATTAACAGGAATTTTTTTTTAATTTTAAAAAATACTCAACAAAACGAAAAGTATAAAAAACAGGCTTTCCCAATAATCAAGCCGACTAAACCCAAGATATTCTTTCTTGTTGCAAGTCCTGTCAAAGCTAGCAGTTTGTTATATTGGTTTTTCTTTTCTTTTTAAGCACTACTGATAGTTCATTCAACAAATATTTTTGAATGCCTATTCTACACATAGCACTGTACTAATACTGTGAAGAATACAAATATTAGACAGGTGCTTTTGGGGTTACAGATCTTTATAATGGTAGATAGAGCTACTAGTTTGAATAATTCATCTGTACAGGGCAGTCCGAGTTTTCTGGAGTAGTGGGAGGTTAAGCTTAAACAAGGCCACATAAGACTCTGAATTCAGGTCTTTCAGTTTCCAAGCAGGCCCTCTTTCATATGTCACACTGCTTCTTACATATTTTTATTCTATGGAGATGGGTTTTATGAGTATAAGAAAAGAAGTGTTTTAACACTCCTACTACAATTTCTTTTGTCATACCTCTATCTAAAATATGTAAGATCATGATAGGACAAGATCATAAATCAAAAGCTATTAGAAACCTCAGAGGCATCTAGTCCAAACCCCAAATCACAGATGAAAGTTATGGGCATGGCAGGTTGTGACTTAAAAAATCCTAGATGTAGAACTGGAAGGATCTTCAAGGGTCATCTTCATTTTATAGAAGAGAAAACCAAGGTGCAGAGACTGAATAAATTATTCTTGACACTTTAAAAAAGTTATCTTCCAGTAATACTGATTATAAAGCAAATCTCCAGTGATTTCCTTTACTAAATTAAAAAAAATGAAAACTTTCTCCCCAGAGAACATCTCAATAGGTGCACTTTTAAACTTTGCAAAGATTAAGATGAAAGCCAGATACACTAGAGCTAGAAGTAATTTTGCAGCAAGTTTGCAATTATGGGATCCCCTTCCACTTACACATTTCATCAGCTTTTCGCTAAGTTAGTTCCTCCCACAACTGAGAATCCTCTCCACAATTTCTTAAAGGTTATCAATTCACTCTTTCCTGAGCATCTACACTTTTAGAGTTAGTTTTCAATACCACATTTTGCCAGCAGGTGCCACTAGCTAATACGGCAAAAATTCAGCTCTGGAAAAAAGCTTACATGTCAAGATTCAAATTCAGATAAGTCAACTAAACAAATTGGTAAATATGGAATTCTTATACAAATGGGATACTTAAATCCTTAAATCATGTATCTCATCAATCTAAGTGAACCGGACATTAAATATAAAACACAAATCATTGATTAATATAGAGACTAAAAGAACTTTTTACTACTTTGAACAAAAAACTACTAAAGTTACTAAAGTTGTTAGAATAACTACTAAGGATAATTTTTCAAGAATTACAAATTTTTGTCCAAGTTAAATAAAATACCCCTGAGTCTTTTAGTGTCTAATGTCAAATAAATGTTTACCCACTTCAATATACAACAAAATAGCTATCTTCAGCATGAATTTTAATCCCTATTTTAGTCAAGTTAGACCAGCAATACAAAGCCTGAAAGTACCAAACTGATCCCAGCTATTATGATCACAAAGCCTCACAAAAAAGAGGAACTAAAAAAATCTCCTCCAAACACCAGAGACAGATGCTTACATGTGAAACTTTCCAACCGGTAGAACTAGTAATTGCCCAAACTACCTTCTCAGATGAATCAGTGCCTGCAGACAAATCCCTGGAGTACTGGAATCCCTCTGTCTAGCATGCTCAAAAATGGATTTCTGATTAAGAAATTTCAACTTGACAAAAAGAGGCCTCTTTAGGAAACAGAAATAGATTGTTTTGGAGAAAAATTCATATGAGCAAACTTGAATTTGTGTCTAAAGACAAGAGAAAATTCTACTCATATCTGCCTCTACATAAGCGAGCACTTCAGTATTCTAGGCATGGTTGGAGCTGTCTGGAATAGTATGACAAGAAGGTCATGATTCTTAAATGCTAACATGAGTAAAAACCAAAGTAGTTCTTTATTAGACTTTAAAAAGTTATGAGCTGATTATTACACATACCAGCGGTATCTAGCCAAAATGTTATAAGAATAACTATGCTTAATTCACGTTGGAAGTCAACTCTAATAGATTTCAGAAACTCAAGCTTAAAATTTTGGGGCCGAAATAACAGATGAATGGCTTATATCAAGCTGAAGTCCTACTCTGGAATTGACCATATCATTAGAAAAAAATTTTCTTATTTTGTATAATCACTTGAAGGAAAAGGATCACAGTGATTTCTCTCAAGGCAAGAGCATTTTTAATATGTCAATAATTGTTTCCACTTCAATATTTATGATTTACTCAGTTTCTTAAAATAATATTAATAATGGCTTCACCTACCCTTTCCCAGGGCTTCTTTATATTTCTCCTCTGTGACATTCAAGTTATTCACATAAGTGGCATGATGCTTGCTGTGATGCAACTGCATGATCTGTGCATTAATATGAGGCTCCAATGCACCATAATCATAAGGCAAATCAGGGAGGCTGTGCTTCTGCCTGGAGCCCAAGCACCCCAAAGCTGGTACTAACTTACTGGTTCTCCTGCAAAGATATTAAAAACAAAAAGTCACTACATTAAATAAGCAAAATTTTCCACTAAACTGTGGTGTTTGTCCACATAGTTATAAAGGAGGTTGGAAAATAACCAATATATCTTGTTTCCTTTAAGCTTAGAGAAAGGATTAGTAATTTCATACATTTGTTTGTTTCTTGTTCACACTGGTTTCAGAAAAAATAAGATTTTTTCCAGGAAACAAACTTGACTATTCTTACAGTGGAATTTGGCCTTTTGCCTGGTTTTTTTTTTTTTTTTTTTGGTATCCTCCACTTAGTACACTGCCTGGAAAAGAGTCATTGCTAAATAAATATTAATTGGTTGAATTCATCTAGCAAGGGTGGGAAACCTTGGGCCTCAAGGACACACGTGGCCTTCTAGGTCCTTGGATACGGCCTTTTAATGGAGTCCAAGTTTAAGAGAACCAATTCTTTTAGTAAGGGGATTTTGTAATGTGAAGTTTGGACTCCGTCCAAGGCCGACTAATTTAAGGCCCTACGAGGCCGCAGGTTGCCCACCCCAGGTGCAGGTCTCACCTACGGACCAGAGTCAAGGATTCACAGTTTTAAAGCGCACATGGAAATGTTGCATTAAGTTGGGTCGGACCAGTCCCATGTGCTTTTTTATCTTTTCTGCCCTTCTGGCTGCAAAGCTAGAACAAGGGAAAGATGACTGCCAAGCAACACAGGTCTAACAGCAGAAGGCGAAGGTTATCTTCCAAAACCACTCCAATTCAGCAAGCGGACGGTCCCTAAAAAGGCTCCAGGCCGAAGGTCAGCGGGAGGAGGGCAAAGAGGAGGAAGGGAGATCTTCGCCACAATATTTCCTTAAAGCAGCAGCATTTATTTAGCTCGCGTTAAGCACCTGCTAAGTGCCAGGCACTGACTAAGCGCTGCGAACTGAAATATAAAGTCACTGGCCTTAAGAAACTTAGATAACGGTGGCACACGACACAGAAGGCGGGGGAAAGGCTCGCTGCCCAGGCCCGGTGGGGTTAGCCACAGGCCAAGCACCAGGCCCGCCGCAGGACCAGGGCTGCCCTTTCGGTTCGCGCCCCGAGCGTGCCCGACCCCGTCCCGGGCAGCCTAGCACCAGGAGAGGGGCGCAAAGGGAGCCACGAGCCCCGACCCCGGACCGTGATCCCTCCCCTCACCTGCACACAACTCTGCGCCACACGGTCGCCATCGCCATCGCCAGCCCCGGCGGCAGCTTCGCCGAGCACCCGGCAGCAAACATGCGCCAAGGAACGCGGAGCTTCGGGATCACAACACCAAGGACGGCAGTATCCGCCCCTTCCGGTTCCGCCCCCTTCCCTCCCGGCCCCCGCCGCCCTTCACTACCAACCCCGGGAGGGGGGACCCAACGCTTGGCAGTCCAGGAGTTCGGGGCTCTGGGCACTTATCCATCCCATACTGTTAGGGAAAAAAGGGGAAGAAAATTCTGAAGGAGTCGAAGTAAACTGCCCGGTGTCGTGGTCGTATCCCTGTAGCGTGTTGAAGAGAGAAGCCGGTCTCCCCTATCTCTATGAGTTGGTACAACCCTCTCTGAACTAACGCGGTAGGAGTCCTCCACGAGGGGTACACGCTCCGTGACCCCTCCCTTGGGCCTTGGATTTGGGCCCCCTGCTGAGAAGGCAGTTGATAGCCGTCCCCCCTCACCCCCTAGATCTCGTGTTCCACTTCTCGCGGGGATAGCAGCGGGCACGTGATCAGCGTGACCTTGGGCGCCAGAGCGCCCTTACCCCTCCGAGGTGTCCACCCTGTGGGCGGGCCCCGAGCGATTTACGAGGGTGGCCATAAGTGTTTAACCAAATCAGTAAAGATACAACGAAGCCTGAACCTTATTACGTTTTAAAGTTAAGGCCTTCCTGACTCCAGGCCCAGGAACTCCGCCCACCGCTACCGGAATGAATATATATATATATATATATATATATATATACACATATATATGTATGTATGTATGTATGTATGTATACACACACACGCACACATATATTTTTTTTAAATGACATTTAAAAACCAAATTGCTATACAAATGCAGGGTAGTGCTATTTTTTTTAATTTTCTTATTTTTTAAATTTTTTCTTATTTAAAAGTTTTTTAATTTTATTTTTTAGATTTATTTATTTTTAGTTTTCAACATTCATTTCCACAAGATTTTGAGTTCCAAATTTTCTCCCCATCTCTTGCCTCCCTTCACCCCAAAAATGCTGTGCACCTTAATTACCTCTTCCTCTAGTCTGCCCTCCCTTCTATCACACCCCTCCCTTCCCTTATCCTCATCTCTATTTTCTTGTAGGACAAGACAGATTTCTATACCCCATTATCTGTATTTCTTATTTCCCAAGTTGCATAAAAGAACAATTCTAACGTTCGTTCCTAAAACTTTGAGTTCCAATTTCTCTCCCTTCCTCCCTCTCCACCCATCCCCACTGAGAAGGCAAACAATTCAATATGGGTTATATGTGTGCAATTATGCAAAAGGCTTCCATAAAAGTCATGTTGTGGAAGACTAACTATATTTCCTTTCATCCTATCCTGCCTCCTATTTATTCTATCCTCTCTTTTGACCTTGCCCCTCCCCAAAAGTGTTTACTACTAATTACTCCCTTCTCCCATTTGCCCTCCATTCTATCATTCCCCCCCCCCCCCCCCCCCCCCCCCCCCCCCCCCCCCCCCCCCCCCCCCCCCCCCCCCC
>JAQQSK010006951.1:0-14189 GCA_028658325.1 Potorous gilbertii
CAGCCCGAACTAGTGCTTGGGGTCTGAGATTCAAATGCTGCTCCCCAGCCTCAGGGCTTTTGGCAGCAGGCCTGGCTACTATTCAATGGGAGCTTATCTGCTGGTTCTCAGGTGGGGGCAGGGCCGCCTCTCAGGCTCAGTTCCCTCAGGGGGTTTTTACAGAGATCCTTTGTAGTGGAGCTGGGGTGGAGCTCCAGCCTGCTCTGGGAGTCTCTGGCCGAGCTGCCTCTGTCTCTGCCACAGCGGCCGCTTCCCAGGGGGTCCGAGTCCCAGAGATCTCCCGCTCCCCTCTCAGCCTGTCTCTCTCACTGACCTGTGCGTCTGTGGGTGGAGGGACCTTCGCGGCCACCGGAGATCCAGGTCCCTGACACCTGCTGGGCTCTACTCGATCCTCTCAGTGCCGCGTGGCCGGGGCAGGGGAGGGGAGCGCTCGGCAGGACAGGACTCCGCTCCCGTCTGGGGTACCTTTGCGGTCGGCTTTTCAGGACTCTTTGCAGCAGAAATCTCCTTCACTGTGTTGCTGCGTGGCTTCCACTGTTCCAGAATTTGTCAGGAGTTCTTTTTACAGGAAATCCATGGGCTGTGGGTTCAGACCTAGCATAGGTGAGTCTTTCTACTCTGCCATCTTGGCTCCGCCTCACTTGTCATTTCTTATAGCATAATAGTAGTTCATCAAAATCATATGCCATAACTCATTAAACCATTCCCTGACTGATGAGTATCCCCTCAATTTCCAATTCTTTGTCACTACAAAAAGAGTGGCTATAAAGATTTTTGTACAAAAAGATTCTTTCCCTTTTCTTTGCTCTCTTTGGAATAGAGATCTAGTAGTGGTATTTTTGGGTCAGAAGGCATGCACAGTTTTATAGCTCTTTGGGCCTAGCTCTAAATTGTTCTCCAGAATGGTGGGCCCAGTTCAACACTCCACCAACAGTTCATTAGTGTATCTATTTTTCCCTAATCCCCTCTATATCTGATATATGTTACATGGTACCTCAGAGTTGTTTTAATTTGCCTTTCTCTAATCAAGTGATTTAGAATATTTTATATGACTATAGATAGCAATGATTTCATTTTCTGAAAAATGTCTGTTTATATTCTTTGACCATTTATGTAATTGGGAATAGTACTTATTTTTATAAATTTGATTCAGTTCTATACTCATATATTCAAAAAATGAGACCTTTATTAGAGAAACTTACTGTAAATTTTTTTTATATTATATCATTGTCTATGGTATATTTTAGCAAAATATTTCCCTGATTGTTCCTTTTAATTAGGTCCATTTTTGCTTTCATTTTGTCTGATATTATGATTTCTACCTATGCCTTGTTTACTTCAGCTGACACTTATTAGATTCTGCTCCAGCCCCTTATTTTAACTCTGTGTATGTCTTTCTATTTAAAGTGTGTCTCATTGGTTTCTGATTTCTAATCCATTCTGCTGTCTGCTTCCATTTTATGAGTGAGTTCATCCCATTCATACTTAGGATTATTATCTTTCTTTTCCTCCATTCCATTTTCTTCTGTTTCTTCTTCTCTCCCTTTTAATCCTTTCCTTCTTCGAAAGTTTATTTTGCTTCCAACTACAGCTTCCCTTAACTGTCCTTTCTTTTATCATCCCTCTCCCTTTCTCATATTTCTTTTCCCTTCTATTTCCCTGCTGGGCAAGTTAAATTTCTATATACAAATGAGTATGTATGTATTTACTTCCTCTTTGAATCAATACCTCTGAAAGTGAGGTTCAAGTTATCTGCCACTCCACCCATTCCCCATTTCCTCCTCCACTCTAAAAGTAGAGTCCTTGCATGCCTATTTTATGTCAGAAAATTTTCTCTGTTCTACTTCTTCCTTTCCCCTTCTCCCAGGGCATCCCTCTTTCTCACTTCTTCATTTTTTTTTTTTTGGAGATCATTCGAACATAGTTGACATAGCCTTGCCCTTGGTCTATATAAATCCTTTTAACTGCCTTAATAGTGATAAAGTTCTCAGGAGTTAATTGTATCATTTTCCTTAATAGAAATGTAAACAGTTTAAATTTATTGAGTCCCTTATGATGATTGTTTCATGATTCTCTTGAGTCTTGTGTTTGAATGTCAGATTTTCTATTCAGCTCTTGTCTTCTCATCAGGAATACTTGAAAGTCTTCTATTTCATTAAATATTCATTTTTCCCCCCATAGGGTTGTACTCAGTTTTGCTGGGTAGGTCATTCTTGGTTGTAATCCTAGCTCCTTTGCCTTCTGGAATGCCATATTCCAAGCCCTCTGTTTCTTTAACATGGAACCTGCTAAATCTTGTGGAATACTGACTGTGTCTTCACAATATTTGAATTATTTCTTTTTTATGCTTGAAATATTTTCTTATTGACCTGGAAGCTCTGGAATTTGGGTATAATATTCCCAGAAGTTTTGGTTTGGGGATTCCTTTCTGGAGATCATTGGTAGATTTTGTCAATTTGTTTTACCCTCTGGACCTAAGATATTGTGGCAATTTTCCTTGACAATTTCTTGAAATACAATGCCTAGTTTTTTCCTTTGATCAAGCTTTCAGGTAGCCCAATAATTTTTAAATTATCTCTCCTTTATTTTTTTAAATCAGTTGTTTTTCTGATGAGATATTTCACATTTTCTTCTTTTTTTCATCCTTTTGACTTTGTTTTATTGTTTCATGATGTCTCATTAGAGTCATTAATTTCCACTTACCCAATTTTAATTTTTAAGGAATTATTTTCTTCAATGAGATTTTTTTCCCTGTAACCCTCCCTCTCCCCATCTTTGGCCAGTTCTGTTTTGTAAGAAGTTGTTTTCATCAGTGAATTTTTGTGCTTTCTTTTCCATTTGGCTTATTCTTTTTAAGGGGTTATTTCCTTCAGGAATCTGTCAATTCTAATTTTTAAGTTGTTATTTTATTCAATATTTTTTTGTGCCAGGCTGTTAATTCTCCTTTCATAATTTTCTTTTATCACTCTCATTTTTTTCCTCCATTACTCTTACATCTTTCTTTAATTCTTCCAGGAATTCTTATTGGGCTGGGGTAAATTTAGCATTTTTTTCTTTGAGGCTTCATATGTGGCCATTTTCCTATTGTTGCCTTCTGAGTTTATGTCTTGGTCTTCCCTGCCACCATAGTTGCTTTTTATGGCCAAATTCCTTTTTGCTGTTTGCTCATCTTTCCAGATTATTTCTTTATTTTAAACTTCATGTTAAAGTTGGGCTTTGCTCATCTGGGCATGGGAAGGCACTTTTTCCAGCTTCAGGCTTTGTTTTGCTTCTATTTTCAGAACTAGAGAACTCTCGTGAGATTTTTCTGGCAAAGGACCGTCCATCCTGTATCTTGATGTCCTCCCAAACTTCAACCAGACTGAGGCTTCAGAGAGGGTAAGAGAGCCTTGATAGAGACACAATGGGGGGATTTCTTGTTGCATATGATCAGGAAAAACTCATTTAGAAGGGAAGGTCTAAGAAGCTAGCAGAGAGTTCCTTAGGGAGATTTTTTCATAGCCTGGGATCTGTACTGTACTCCCAGTTCAGAAGGAAATGTCTAAGAATAGCATTGAGAGGGCCTCTGCAGAGGTACACTGATAATTTAAAAAGAAAAACCATGACACTTAAGAAACTGCTTTTATGGGAAATAATCAGAGAAGAAGAAAATAAAGATTTCTTGTGGGCCCCGGAAAGGGTGTGAGGCAGGCAGTGAGATGGACTTCAGAAGTTCTCCCTTTGACTGTATCTTCAGACCAAGGAGGGGAATGACAGAGGTGAATAAATGAAATTTGTGAAAAAATTCTAGATAAAATTTTGAGGCTAATAGATGAAAGAAATAGCAATTGTCCATCCCTGAGCTGCAATTAGTGAAATTTTGCTGTTTGAGGAAGTCTCCTGGGATCTTAATTTGCTGCTATTCAAAGTCTTGGATCCCAGTATAAGTGTCTTGATCTTGCATAAAGTTGCTGGTTCTTCATTCAAGGGAAATGCCATATGCCTCTGCAGTATGGGGAATGCCACAGGTAGATTCTGTTCCTGGGAGAGTCAAGAGAATGACCTTGAGAAGGTGAAGGTTGGGTTCTCTTGATCTATCCTCTTGGAAAATAAGACATTTTCCCACCTGGTTAATTCTGAACCTGGCTATGACATCAGATCGTACAACTGGCTCCCTATGGCCCATTCCTGAAATCAAACAGAACGAATGCTGCTACGTCCCTACCTTTTCCTTCACATTGCAAATGAGAGGAGAAGAAGAACTATAGGTTCTATAGGTGATACTATAGGTGATTTTTGATTAATATATGCTAGTGAGAGATCATTTTGAACTGTCATTTCAACCATAAATAATAGAGATCATGAAGCCTTACAAGTGATGGGTTATTTAGTTTATAATACACATCCCTATAACATTCTTTCATCATTATAATATGATTAGTAGGAGATGTGACACAATTTTCAAAATGGGATTAAGAATTTTATATGTAAAAATTGTTTGAAATCGCTATCTAATAATATTGAGAGACAAAAACTCATTTTCCAATTCAGGCCCTCATGATACAACAATTAAAATTTTCTAAAGTTTCATAGATTAATACTGGAGTTAAGATTTGAGCTATTTACCCTAAAATTTTAGTCCTTCCTAAAATTAATGTTAGGATAATTGAGTACTGATGGAATAGTTTATGGGACCAAAATGTTGTTCTATGAATTACTAAGCCTAAAACATAAATATCTTTAGTTTTGCTTTAAAGAAAAGGATGTCAGTATCTCTAGTATTACCTAAAACAGAAAAGTCAATTGTATTTGGGTTTATTGTTATCACCTGAATGTTGAGCATGTCTTGAAAGACAAACATGTTTTATTATAAATAACTTATTCAATCTGCAGTCTTGACATTGACTGCTCAATGTATTTATACATCCTATCCTAAAACATTTTGCTATAGTTGAAATTATTTTGTTAACTTTTCAAGGAATTCATTTGTACATTAGAGGTCATCATCTTATAAAAAAGGGTACTCTGTTAATAATTCCCTAACAAAATTTCATCCTCCTAGGAGAGGGATGAGCAGCTAAAAGACAATAGCTAGGGTGATAATTTTTCAATTGGTTGTAGCAAGCTTGGTTAAGTATATATCCAAAATAGGAAGTTTCGGTTCAGAATTTTTTTAATTTTCAGTTGTTATTTGAATTTGCCAATCTAAAAACATAAATTCTCTGGTCTAGTGATGTTCATATTAGTGTTACTGATGCTTGGGCTAGCTGTCACTACAAGATCTGGTTATTGACTTAGAAAACTAGAATTGCATTAAGATCTACTTCGTCATCAATTTTTGAGAGGGGGATGTCTGCAAGTGACGAACTGCAGAAGCAAATCCACTAGAAGCTGGAAATCTCACTCATTCCAGTATTCCTAAGAGGACAGATCTCCAGAGGAACACAGGACTGTATCAGAGGATGTTTCAGAGACAATTGTATGAGACGGAATGAATAGACATGATCCCTCTATCATCATAACCTTCTCCACAAAGGATTCCTGATCCACCTGTTTATGAGCCTGCAGTGACTGGAACCATGAATCCTTTTCAGTCTCCTACTTTGGCTTTTGCTCCACCACTGACAGCAATTCTTTTGTTTATGGGATTCAGTCTGTTCATTTTTCCTCCACTTCTGATGCTACAGATATTTACACCTGTTTATATTGCTTGCAGGGATGTTGCCTTTCATTTCCACAATGGAGTGATTGTCAAAATTGTTTGAATTATTTTCATAAATTGAAAAGATTTCCAGAACCTGTATTCAGGACAGACAATGCTTGCACTATTGTGCTTGAAGAAATGCCCTGTAGTCCACTGATTTATATATTTTGTAGAGCATGTTTTACTAGCAGGTATCTGTCCCTTATGGTTCTTGGTTAGTGAGAGAGTCACATCAGACATTTATTGAGTTATTGTCTAATCAAATGGAACATAATCAGTAAGTTATAAACTGTGCCCATTTCTCTCTTCTCTAATGCCACCCTTGTGCCTCAGTGAAGGGATTGCCCCTCCTACTGGTTTTGTGTTGCCCATGGAGAACCACCCTCCCTGCATTTTGATTGTAATCTAAATAACAATTTTGGGGAACGATAAAGCAGATTCAGTGAGGACCCCTACCCTATTCCAATCAGTATCAATTTGATATGATTCTATTGGGGTAATGATTATAAGTTCTATATATATGGTCCTTGAACTGTGAGCTTCAGATTGTAAATTCACTTACTTAATCATAGGAAGCTAGCTAGTGATCTTCCACCCTTGTTTTTCTTTGTCAAGGTGACCAAATCTGGTGTGGTAGTGGTGACTCAACTACATGAAAAGTCCTCAATTTATTTTTGTTACTTCAGACCATTCTTTGTTGTCCAACACAAAGTTGGTGACCACCTTGTGACCATTTATTGAAGATGTCCCATGTTTCACCCAACCTATTGAACCCCATCCCTCACCTCTGCTTATATGTCATTTTTGGCCCTCAAGAGCAAGGTCTATCAACCAATGAGATTCTGAATTTCACCATGCCTCTTTATCATATTTGGCTATCATACTCTATAAATTCAAGGCTTTGGAAGAAGGGGGCATGGAAGATCTGAGGTCTATTTCATTAGAGGGGACCATGGACCCTTTAATAAAATGCCATTGACTCAGAGGTCTGCCTCAGTCTCTTTTATTGTAGGTTGGACAGTTTTAATCCCCACTCTTTTCCTCTAGAATGGCCAACACTACCCACACCCCTCTAATGTTTGTGCAGGTATGATACTCCCATCTTTTTTTTTCTACTGCTGCCTATCAACAACTATTTTGCAACCTAACTCTTAGCACCGAAGACTACTGTGGTAGGTTTTTTTTTTATTTTATTTTTTATTTTTTTTCAATATCTCCACCTAGATCTAATTTTCTCTTGGCAATTGGCAGACTCAGTGGGCTCTCTAAGTCATATGTCCAAAGGAGAGGACTGTTAGGCCAAAATGACTACAACTAGCCTTCCATTTTATAACTATCAGTTTTGAAAAATATTCATTAGAGCTCATGATCTGATGATGATCTTCTAAGGTCTTTATAGGCTGTTTAATTTAATGAATTTCTGTATTTTAAAATTGTGCTTATCAAAAAATCCCTAGGCTTCTAAAAGTATTATTTAGAGAGTAATTTAAGCATTAATTGGGGGATCTTAGTCAGGTTTCCAATCCAATTAATACATTTCTTTAGATTCAATGAACTCTAGGTCTTTTCCTCACTGAGGCATGGGTTTGAGCTCTCTTTCTAGCCCAGGCACATTTTGATCAGAGATCCTCTGCATAACAGAATGCTGCCTACTGCAGCCCTGGTTGGCTGTCATGGCCTAAGCAAAATTCTCCAGATGGTGGGGGTGGGGGTTTAGAGTATGGAGTTGGATTTTTGTTGCAAGCCCATTTGTCAGGCCCTTGTGTTTTGTTGCAAGTCTGCTTGTCAGGTCTTTGGGTCAATTAATGTAGCCTTACTGCTGGTAATGTGGTGGGGACAAGAGAATGATGAGTGAGCACAGGGTAGGGCATCAACTCATGGATTTGAGTTTGTTGGGTTTTTTTTTAAATTATCGTTTCTTGTGCATTCTAGATTCCTAGAACATAGAGATTGCTGAAGTTGCTTTATCTTTGGTGCATAATTTCTGTTTTAAAGGGCTTTGAAAGGTCATGTAGATCAGAGAAAATGTCTAATCTTCCATCTTGTTGCTCGCAGGACCTGGAATTCTCCTACTCCCCCCACCTCCTCTCTTTATGAAAGAGAAAGAGGAAGTAAAAGGGAAGGCATTTGCCTAACACCTGTGATTTGTAAGTGAAGTGTCCTATTTCCTTATTTTCCCTCTCCTCTCCCCCTGGTCCTGCCACTGATACCAGGTTTTTGTCCTTTCTTACTGGCTACATTCCCTTCCCTTCCCTTCCCTTCCCCTCCCTTCCCCTCCCCTCCCATCCCTTCTCCTCCTCTCCCCTCCCTTCTCCTCCTTTTTCCTCCCCTCCCCTCCCCCCTTCCCTTCCCTTCCCCTCCCTTCCTCCCCTCTCCTCCTCTCCCCTTCCCAGAACCAGGAACCTACCTCACTATGAAGGTTGGACATCACTGGGCCCCTGCTTAAAGTCTCTCTTCTGGACCCTCCTGGCTTAAGAGTGATTATCAGTAGTAACTATTGCTGTTTCCCTCCCAGCCTGATGTCTTTCTTTTCTTTGCCTCATTAAAGAGGCCATGCCCTGGCTACTTCTTAAACAGGCCTAGTCACCGAATGGGCAGTACCTCACCATAGAGACAGTTAGGTGGTGTAGTGGATAGAGCACCACTGCAGTAGTCAGGAGGACCTGAGTTCATATCTCACCTCAGACACTTGACAGTCACTAGCTGTGTGACCTTGGGCAAGTCACTTAACCCCATACAGTCATCCTGATGAATCTCTGGTCACTGGATTCAGATGGCTCTGGAGGAGAAGTGAAGCTGGTGACCTGCACAGCCCTCCCTCACTCAAAACAAAGTCAAGTGCAAGTCATGTCACCATTTCTCTGATGGCCTGGTCTTCTTTGGCAACGAAGGACAAACACAACAACAATCAATTCTCAACAATGATGTCTTTGACTTTTCTGTCATTCAAATGTTTTCTGCAAAATTCTCACTCACAAAACGTCAGTCCATGCCCTGATCTAATGATAACTTGTCCAATGAGTTTCTGTTCCCCTCTCATGCCAAGTAAAATTGTATAAAGGCCAAAGAACCCTGAGCCTCCAAATCCTTGTGCTGACTGAGAACCTTGGATTCATTTTATTTCTGCAACCACATGCCTTGCTAAATAAATCATTATCTGTATGTGACTAGTATCTCTTTTCTATAACAGCCATTGGAAGGAGGGGCCCTGTAAGTGTGATCATAGATCCATTTAAGTATCAAAAAATTAACTTTATTTTTTTAAAATATAAAATGTCAGATGAAAAGTATTCTTAATTATAATGTCCCAAAAGTTTTAGTATTTTTAAGCAGTTTTAAGTTTTTCATCATAAAAAATTGCATGAAGACATTTGAGATACCCATTATATTCAGAAGGAACATCTACAATAATCCTGACAAGTAATCAGTTGAAAGAAAAGGGGTTGTTTAGCCTTCAGAAGAGAATATTCAGGGGAGATATGACAGATATATTCAAGTATTTGAAGAGCAATTATGTGGGGAACTTGTTCTAGCCCCAGAGGACAAAATGGACAGCAATGGATGGATGATGCAAAGAAAAAATTTTGTGATGATTAGAGCTGTGCAAAAAGTAGAATATGCCTTGGAAAATGGCAGAGGTCTTCAAGCAGATGTATGACTCCTTATCAGATAGGCTATAGTATAGGTTGCCAGCTCTAAAATTCTGTTGCCCTGTGATTCTGATCATTTAGCCTCTCCTTGTGACCATCAGTGATGGGTTCTTCACAATTTCTGAAGGTAGTAATGAAATGACTTCATTCCATTAAAAAATATTGTTAAGAAGGTCTTCTTCAAATGGAGTTGAAATTTATTTTTCTGTAACTTGCCCCTATGCATCCTAATTTATGCTTTCTGAGGCAAAGCAAAATAAGCCCTATCACTTTGATTCCTTCAGTTATTTAAAGGTCTCTATCATGTCCCCCGAATTTTCTCTCCTCTTGTCTGAACATAAAGAAAATAAAGTTTTTTTTCCTTACAGTAGAAAGGAAAGTCAAAATTAACATAAGCAAGGATGGATAATAGTTGATTTTAATGGTAAAAATCCTTTACTTATATCCGTTTGTATTTATTTATATATTATATCTGTATTTAAATTTTGCTCTATATTGTATTTGGAACTATATTGTAAAACAGAAATACTAATTAGAAATTTTAATGGAAGCATTATTTTCACAGAAGTGTGTAATTGATTGAATTGTGAGCTATTAATTCTTCTCTCATTTATATATTTATTTATACACCTGAAAAGAACAGATCTCTGGGTAAAAACATCCATTTTCAAGAAACGCTATTTGCCCAAATTCCCAAAAGTGTAGTCCTAATGCACAAGAGTCAAAGTGTTTTACTAGTCAATCTCAGAAGGACTAGCCTTGTATTTTCCAACTAACATATTATGGTGAATTTGGAGACAGAAGACCAAGTGTGGAATTTTCATTCTGCTATTGTGTGATATTAGGCAAATCACTTAAGTGTTCGGGGTTTCAGTTCCCTTATCTTTAAAATGAAGGTGGTGAGCTAAGTGCCTTCTAGCTCTAAATTCTTGAGTGATGACAAATACCATATATACATTTTACAGGAAATGCATAGCTAGCATTTACATTGTGCTTTAAGGTTTGCAAGAGTTTTACCATTATTATGTCATCTGATTCTTTCAACAACTCGATGAGATAGAGGCTATACTATTCTCACTTCGCAGATGAGAAAATTGAAGCAAATGTTGTTTAAGTTACTTGCCCAGCTTCTGTCTAGCTATAATGTTTCTGAGACTGGATTTGAACTCAGATCTTTCAGTGTACCACCTAGCTGTTTCTATATAAATAGAAGGTTTATATTTTTATAGATTTACTTATTAAAATATTGTAGAGCATTAAAGTTCCTTTAACTTTCCTCCATAACTCCCATAAAGTTTTCAATATCATCACCCATTTCTCTTCCTTTTCTTCTTTTAGGGGCAAAGATATGGAATTCCTTTCCCCTAATCCTGTCCTTTTGTGTCCCTACTTTCCTACGTCCTCCTGAATACTCTTCCAATTGTCATTAGCTCTCTTTCATGCATCTCCCTCTTCACTGATTCCTTTGTATCTGCCTGTAACCATGATTAGGTCTCACCAGTTCTAAAATCTGTTTTCTTGATGTGTATGTCCCAACTACTACTTTCCCATTTACTGCTTCTTTTCAAAACCAAACTTCATGGAAAAGTTGTTGGTGCCCAATATCTCTACTTTCTTACCACTGATTGTCTCCCCAGTTCCATGCAATTTAGTTTCTGTCCTCAAATGGTAAGGCAAGTGAGACATTCTTGCGAAGCTGATGGATATAGAAAAACATAAAATCGGTATTTACTATCCCAAGCAGGCTATGTATTTAGCATAAGGAAGCACAATTTTAAGCATTCTTATCTCAAGTGCAAAATCACCTACATATAACCTCTTTTTGGACTTGAACTTCATCCTTCTAACTTCTACTCTGGCATTTCTTCCACAATGCCATGCCATTGCAGGACACTGCCTTCAGGTGTCTACAGACTTGTCATGGGGTAAATGGGATAGAATTTTTATGCATGGCCCTAGATAGTAGGCTGACAAATATAATGAAGGAAAATAACAGAAGGACAAATTTCAATTCAATATGGGGAATATAATGAAAGGCATCATGATAAGATGAAATGAATTCAGGTCCCACCCAGGTGTGTTGTGAAGCTTAAGTGAGATAATGTATGTAAAGCGCTTTGAAAAGCTTAAAGTCTATATGAATACTTATTATTACCTGTATTAGCCTACAGGTGTTCATTCTGTGCAAGGTTTTGTGACCCCATGGACCATGGGGGATTTTCTTGGCAAAGATATTAAGGTGGTTTGCAATTTCCTTCTCCAGGGAATTAAGGAAAACAAGTGATTTTCCCAGTCACACAGTTAGTAACTGTCTGAGGCTGGATTTGAACTCAGGTCTTCCTGAATCCAGGCTCATGCTCTATCCACTGAGCCCCTTAGCAGCTTCCTACAGTTACTAGCCAACTACTATGGTGATGACTTCATTCCCTGAGTCTTTTATTGTACTCCTGAGCGCAAGCAAACTGTTTATAGAGCAATACAAGGTCTTGCTGGTAAATGCTTAACAACAGGATTGTGGTGGGGAAGGGATGCATGTACACACTTTTAATCTGCATTTTATTAATACTTTTTTTAAATCTAGGCAATCGATAAAACGATAAATCAAGCCCTAATTTGTAGGGATGGCTGATTTCTGAGGTGTAAGTGCTTACTCCGAAAATTTAACAAACTGCCCCACCTCTGATCCATATTGGCTATGTGATGCTGGATAAATCTCTAAGGCTATAAATTGCAGAGAATGTGCCAGTATTCATGAATAGAGAAAACTTTCTTCCTGGGAGTTCCTTACAGCAATGTAATCACAGATAGTATTGCTCTTGTCAGTATATCTTTTATTTATTATCTGTGAACACCTTGTATGTATCTACCTAGTTGCGAATATGTGCTCCCTAAGGTTAGATACTGTCTTATTTTTGTATTTATATCTCCACTAGAGACAGTGTAGTGTAGTGGTAGAGAGCTAGATGTGAGACCAGGACTGTTGTGTTTGTCCTTCATTCTCAAAGAGGACCATGACATCAGGAAAATGATGACATAACTTGCAATTGACTTTGATTTGAGTGAGGGAGGGATATGCAAGGTCACCAGCCTCACTTTCTCCTCCAGGCATCTGAATCCAGTGACCTTGATCCATGAAGACCTAGATTCAAATTCTGACTCTCATGCTGCTGGGTAAACCACTTAATCTTTTAGTTCTCTGGGCAACTCTCTTTATAGCTATCCGTTTCTCTATAAATTTCATAGAAGGTGCCAACCTGCATTAGTAGGTGGAGTTTCCTCCCCTGGGATTATTTACAACATGAAAATATAGGTCCAGTCTCTAACCCTATTCCTGTATTCAGCACAGTGCCAGGCACATAGTGGGTATTTAATAAATACTTCTTGGATGAACTGATACTTGAGCTACCCAACAATGAATTAGGATGTTTTGGGGGCAGAGAGGTCCCTGTCACTTCTAGAGAATCTAACAGAGATCCTTAACCTAGAATTGATGAACTTAAAAAAAAAATTTTATAACTATTTCAATCAAATTGGTTTCCTTTGTAAATGTATGTATTTTATTTTATTTATCCCGAGAAGGGCTCCAGAGTCTTCACCAGGGGACCCAGATATAAATAAAGGTTATGAATCCTTGCTTTTGAGTTTGGAAGGGATTCCTCCACTGGGGATAAGGGATGAATTGGAGGAACCGGATTAAGAAAGTTGGACTAAAGACCATCTGAGGTTTGTCTTACCTTTAAATGATCTCATTTTATAAAGAGAAATTCATTGAGAGAACCCATTCCACTTTGGGGCAATTTTAATTGTTAGGAAGTTTCTCCTCTGAAATTCTTTGATGGCCCATATGGTATAGTGCCTAAAGGGCAGAGTCTGGAATCAGGAAGATCTGAGTTCAAATCCAGTCTTAGATACTGACTAGCTGTGTGATCCTGGGTTTACCTCTGTTTGCTTCAGTTTCCTCATCTATAAAATGGGGATAACGATAGTATTTACCTTCCAGAGTTGTTATAAGGATTAAATGAAATAATAATCATAGAGTGCTTAGCATGGTGCCTATCACACACAAGCGATATGTAAATGTTAGCTGTTAACTGTTGCATCAGTTATATTTCACATTGTTGATCACCCTGTTCTGTTTACTCTCTCCTCCCTTGACTTTGGAGACATTACTTCTCTGAGAGAGGCCCCCTAAATTCACAGAATTCAGAGTGAGAAGGAACCTCAGGAACCATCCAGTCCAACACATCCCTGAATAAGAGCCTTGTTCTTCAATATCCTTGACAAGGTCTACCCCATGTGATACTTGAAGAGTTCTATGAAAGGGAAAATCTAGATCTCCAGGCAGCTTTTGGGTAACTTTAATGGTTAGAAGAGTGGTATAGTGGACCATCTGTAAAATAAGCTGGAGGAGGAAAAGGAGAATTGCTTCAGCGTCCTTGCCAAGAAAACCTCAAAAATGGGGTCACAAAGAGTCTAACAAGTGAATGCCATCAACAGCAGCATAGGGGATCAAGAGCTATTTTTCAAAGCCAGGAAGATCTGAAGTCAAGTCCTACCTCTCATACATACTGTCTGTGTGACCCTGGGCAAATGATTTAACCTCTCAGTGCTAGAGACAATTTTCTAAGATGTTAATTTGCAAAGAACATTAGTAGAGGAAATTGACTCATTTGACAATTTCCTCACGGGTGGTCTCCCTTTCTCTTAATTATGAAGTACTTCCTTACATTAAGCCTTTAATTTGCCTTTTTTGTATGTTTCCATACATCTTTCCTAGTTCTGTTTCCCAGGACCTAGCAGGACAAGTCTAATTAATCTGTCTTTCACCTTCATGGAGACAGCATATGTCTTAAAGT
>JAQQSK010006952.1:0-14189 GCA_028658325.1 Potorous gilbertii
GTAGTCCCGTAAATTTTAAATTGTCTCTCCTGGATCTGTTTTCCAGGTCAGTTGTTTTTCCAATGAGATATTTCACTTTCTCTTTAATTTTTTCATTCTTTTGGTTTTGTTTTGTGATTTCTTGGTTTCTCAGAAAGTCATTAGCCTTCATCTGTTCCATTCTAATTTTGAGAGAGCTATTTTCTTCAGTGAGCTTTTGCACCTCTTTTTCCACTTGGCTAAATCTGCTTTTGAAAACATTCTTCTCCTCAGTGGCTTTTTGAATCCCTTTTGCCAATTGAGTTAGCCTATTTTTCAAGGTGTTATTTTCTTTAGCATTTTTTTGGGTCTCCTTTATTAACGTACTGACCTGTTTTTCATGCTTTTCTTGCATCTCTCTCATTTCTTTTCCCAGGTTTTCCTCCATCTGTCTAACTTGATTTTCAAAATCCTTTTTGAGCTCTCCCATGGCCTGAGCCCATTGGATACCTATTTCAGATGTTTGGGATACAGAGGCCTTGACTCCTATGTCTTTACTTGATGGTAAGCATTGTTCTTCCTCATCAGAAAGGAAGGGATGAAACATCTGCTCTCCAAGAAAGTAATCTTCTGTGGTCTTATTTTTTTCCCCTTTTCTCTGCATTTTTTCAGCTAGTTGCTTGACTTCTGAGGTTCCTCTCCATGCCTGCCTAGATCTGCCCAGCTAGTGCTTGGGGTCTGAGATTCAAATACTGCTCCCCAGCCTCAGGGCTTTCAGCAGCGGGGCCCAGCTGCTATTCAATGTGAGCTTAAGTTCTGGTGCTCAGGTGGGGGCAGGGTCGCCTCCCAGGCTCAGTTCTCTCAGGGGGTTTATGCAGAGACTTTCCGTAATGGAGCTCCTGCCAAGCTCCTGCCTTCTCCAGGAGCCCCTGGCCACCACTGCCTCTGCAGCTGCCTCCCAAGGGGGCCTGAGTTATGAAGACACCCTGCTCCCCTCTCAGCCAGCCCAGAAGTCTCTCTCGCTGACCTGTGCACCTATGGGAGGAGGGACCTTCACAGCCACCAGAGATACTGTCCCTGAAGCCTGCTCGCATCTCCTCCTCTTGGTGCCACACGGCCCGTGAAGGGCTAGGCTACGCTCCCGTCTGGTGTGTGATGGACCCTTGGGGTCGGTTTTTCAGGGCTCTCTGGAACAGAAATCTCCCTCACTCCATTGCTGTGCAGCGTCCACTGCTCCAGAATTTGTTGGGAGTTCTTTTTACTGGAAATACATGGGCTGTTGGTTCGGAGCTAGCATATGTGAATCTTCCTACTCTGCCATCTTGGCTCCTCCCCCAAATGCCCATTTTTAACACTAATATTCTTTCACTTATTTTGTATGGCTGTAATCATACAATATTACCATCATCTCCTAAGTGTTAATGTTTTGGGTAAACGAAAATATAATGGAAAGATTCATGATGATCACATGTTAGACAGAACATATTATTAATGATAAATGCACAAGAGAAGTGATTTAAATCACATCATCAGAGAAATGAATGACTAGAGAATATGGTGAGCTTATTACATGTCAGAAATAAAGGATAACTGATGGATGGCCCATTGCTTCACTGATGTACAAGGAAGATCAAGACACACAGAGGGAGATCCCTAGTAAGTAGAGCGAATTCTTTTTGGAGGATTTAGGAAGCCCATAAGTAGAAAGAGAAGATAATTTGAGTTGTAATATTTACCTACATAAAGGATATCCACAACAATGAATCCTTCAAAATATTTCATAGATTTAGCATAGTTAAATCATAATCTCTGGAGTAAGACTACTAGGTAGTCATACTGTTATTAAGATACTAGGAAGTCAGCATGTCTGAGGGTTCGTCTATGTGTATATGGAAATTTCTGAGAATGAGGGGAGGAGTTGGAATGAGAATTCTGTAAGCGTATGAACTCCTTGAGAAACAAGGGAAAATGACTTGGAAGTCCATAGATGGTTGCAACATAGATCTAAATAGTGTGACATGGTATAGCATCAACGTGGTATTCGCAGTGCCCGTGGTGGCCATGAACATCTCAGCACAATTCTGAATAGCAATATATAACAGACTCTCCACGTGGAAGAAAGAACCAAAACATTTACTCAATCACCAAAAAGTCAAATCCATCATAGTAACAAAAATCTATACACAATAACAATGCAGAGGACAATACCAGCCCCAAGCCTTCCCCTGGTTCGGCTTCCCACAAAACACCTCCATTAAACAAATCACAAGCAGGCCCCATTAATCAAAATTACAAATTCTTTCACTCACACTAGTCAGCTGCCTGCCTGCCTGCATCCTTCTTATCTCTGAATGGATTCTGACCAATTTCCTCTCCTCTCTGCTCTAGTTCCTCCTTTTCCTGTTTCACCCAGTCAGCAAACTCCTCCTACCACAGGCTCATGTAACTCAGACTCACATGACTCAGGTTTTCATTTGACCCAGGGAGGTCACATGGACCACTTAATGAATGGGAAAGATCTTCCCATTTAAATTATCACATATGGATGAATGAACAGTACCTCAAAGGACAAGAGACTGATGGGAGTGTCTGGAAGTCACATTGAGAAATGATTGATATGTCTTACATGATGCTGTTGAAGGAAACCCAAATTTATAGTCAGAAGACATGATTTTGACCTCTAATTCTGCATTTATTACTATAATGAACCTGTGGCAATCACTTAACCTTTTTGCCTCTTAGATGCTTTATCTGTAAAATGAAAGGTTTGGACTAGATGACCCTCCTAGATCTCAGCATATTTCTACTCTCAACCCACCGTATTGGGATACATGAGGGAATGACGAGCCACAGTCACTTGCAGGGGTACACATTAGGCATGTGTTGCCATGTACATTTAGTATTGATGTCATGAATTTTATTTCATCTACTCTGGCTCAGTCATTGACTCCCCTGACTACTTTTTCATCTTGTCTCTGAAACGTCCTCACTCTGGCAACAGATCCACTCCTGTGACCTCTGGCTTCAATTGGTTAGCTCCTTCTTGAAGCTCCATTTGAAGAAACACCACTTAGGACATGTTCAGCTCATTCCAACTCCCTGGATCATTTTTTTTTCTACTTTACCCCAATGCAGGTGCCTTTCCCCTTTTATTTAAGTACTTTCTAACTCCCTTTTATGTTTTCTTCTCCCAGTAGAATATAACCTCATTGAGGTCAGGAACTTTTAAAATTTTGGCTAGTAATTATATTCACAGTGCTTAGCACTTATTAAGTGCTTAATAAGTACTTTTTCCCCTGCCTAACTGACTATCTATCTGTCCATTCATCCATCAGTATATCCATCTCTCTCTCTCTCTCCTGGATTAATTTGTTTATGGGGGGTGAGGAATGATGCCCTTGAGGAAATATGGAGCCCCTCTGCTCATAAATAATTCACTGTCATATATTTCAACAATTAAAGCTTCATGTAGTTTAAGAAATTTCAAGGCCTACCTCTCATGCATGAAATCTATGTTGACCTTAGTCAAGTTACCTAATCTCTCTGCGGTCTCTCTAAAACTCTAGGTTGCACTATACTCAAAGGGCTATAAAACTGTGTATACCCTTTAATCTAGCAATACAACTACTAGGTTTATACCCCAAAGAGATCACAAAAAAGGGAAAAGTACCCATATATACACAAAATATTTATAGCAACTCTTTTTGCAGTGGCAAGGAATTGGAAATTGATGGGATGCCCATCAATTGGGGAAACACTGAATAAGTTATGGTATATGAATGCACTGGAATACTATTGTTCCATAAGACATGACAAACAGATAAATTTAAGAAAAACCTGGAAAGACCTACATGAACTGATGCTGAGTGAACTGAGAAGAGCTAGGAGAACACTGTATAAAGTAATAGAAACACTGCATGATGGCCAACCTTTGTAGACTTAGCTCTTTTCAGCAATGCAATGATCTAAATCAATTCCAAAGCCTCAGGATGGAAAATGCTATCCACATAGAGAGGAAGAAAATATGGAGTTGGAATGCAGATAGAAACATGCTATTTTCTCTTTTTTTGTTGTTTTTTTCTTTCTCATGGTTTTCCCCTTTTGCTTTGTTTCTTCTTTCACAACATGACTAATGTGAAAATATGTTTAATATGATTGTACATATATAACCTATATCATATTGCATGCTCTCTTGGGGAAGGGGAAAAAGGTAGGTGAATTTAGAACTCAAAATCTTATAAAAGTGAATTTTGAAAACTAAAAATAAATAAAATTTGAAAAAAAAAAAAAGCCAAAACCTATAGGTTGCAGAGAAGGCGCTGGCCTGCATTTCTAGAGGGGTTTTTCTTATCTAGAATTTCCCTGTGCCAATTAAATCACAAACTCAATCTGTATCCCTATGCTGTTTTATATTGACATTCCCCTGAAAAGGACAAAATGAGCTTTTTAGAGGTTGTGATAAAGACAATTCGAGAGCTATGAGCATATTGAGGAAGAGGTTGGTTAAAAGGGCACCTTTGTATATATTGTGGAGATGGACATAACTCACTTATTAGTTGGATTGGCTTGTCCTTTCTAACTCTGCTAATTCTGTGATTGAGTGTTTGCATCTTAACAGGGGTCATGTGTACATAAAATGACACTCATGGCAGCATGATTCTCATTGTGACTGTGGACTTTGACTGGTTTGTGTCACCTTATTGTTTATGTGTACATATGCCAAGGCTAACGAGTTCAGAGACTGGCATTTACCCACACTACCAGCCTTTTGCTGACTGGCATAGTTGCAGTTAATCTCTTTATTTCTTTGCCCTTTATCCCTCACTTTTAATTAAGCAATTTTTAAAAAATCCTCATTTCACAGGGCCAGACCGTTTTCCTCTATTGATAATGGGGCAGTATCTTATTGGTGTCAGTCAAGAACTTTGAGGCTTGAGGAGCACTGGGCCCTCTGACCAGAGTCACGTGTTCATTGTGAGAAGCCACCCCACTAAATGTTGCTTTCCACAAGCGGTAATAACAAAGTCCACATAATGGCTATTCCCTTTTGGCACCTCCACTCATCCCTTTATGAATAGTAATAAGTTTTCTTAACTGCTATACCTCTATGGTTCTGTGGCTCTTCTTCCTAACTCTCCTGTACTAGTGAAATTTCAGGTAGGACAAGGAATTATTTGGGGAGGAGAGGGACACTTTCTCCAGGCACCAACTTATGTTGAGTAGGCAATTTATTAACAGAGTCTAAGGTATTCTTCAAGTTAAGGAAAATTTTCTTTTTTGGACCTCTTAGATGAGAAAGTAATAGGATATTCTGTGTGTTTACCAGTTCCCTGTTTATAGACCAAGAAGTTACTATTACTAAGAATCCCATACATTCTTACGTTACTTTAATATCTACATAGTGCATTTAAATCTAAAATGTCATTTGATCCTCTCCATAATCCAAAAAAGTAGGCAAATGGGATCTAAAATCATTTCAATCCCTTACCAAAATACCTTCTATAGTTTCCTAATGCCTGTAGGATAAACTATAAGTTCTCTAGTCTGACATTAAAGGATCTTGACAATTTGGATCCCACCTATCTTTCCATACTTTTTTTCTACCTTTTCCTGTCTTGCATTTTAGAGGTGTGAAAATTGAGGCAGTGAATGGAACTGATTTTTCTAGGGCTATAGTGCCAAAGCTGAAACTTCAACCCAGCTTTTCCTTTGCATCAAAATACCTTGTTTCATTTGGACCTCATAATTATTCTGTGAGATACAAAGAACAAGAATTCTAATAAGTTTAGAATTGGAAAAATATAGATTTGGACAGTGGAAGTCACTTGATCAAGGCCACATAGCTAGAAAATGGTAAAACTGTGTTGAATTGGGAGGCAAAGTCAAGATGGCAGAGTAGAAGCCTGAACCTGCTCGAGCTCTCCCACCAAAGCCCTTAAAATACCGTAAAAATTACTCTAAACAAATTCTAGAGTAGCAAAAGTCACAAAATGACAGAGAGAAATAGATTTCCAGACCAAGACAATCTGGAAGATTGACAGGAAGGGTCTATTGCACCACATTCAGAGCAGAGAGCAGCTCAGCATGGGCTATCCCAGGACAAAAGGGACTGGAGTAGTCTTCAAGGAACTGAATTACAGGCAGCTGCTGAGGTTTCCAGATCTCTCAACCCACAAATGACAGATAGCTTCAAAATCAGTGAGAAAACTCTTTCATCTGGGTGAGAGAGGAGTGTGGTACAAAACCAGCCTCAGTTCAAACCCCAGCCCCAGGGTGGCTGCAGTTAGTGCTGAAACAACAGATGTTTCTGGAGCTCTTGATCTACAGATCATGAGAAATCAGGTGGCTGATCTGGGTCTTAATCTTGAGTGGTGTCCTAGGGTGAGAAGGAGCACTGACCAGGGGGAGGTGGTGGTAGCTGTGGAAAGGGAATCCTACTCCCAGTTTCAAGGCAGAAAATAGTGCTTGTGGTTTCTCACAGACCAGACAGCAGACCAGGAGAGGAGTAAACACATCTCCCTTAATTATGCCACTTTGGAGGAACTGAAAACTTACAAGTCCATAGAGATATCTCAGAAAACAGCTGCACAAAACCTTTGAATCCTGGGGTAGTACACCCTTGACTTGATAAAGGACTCAAAAGTCAAATAATTGACTGGAAAAATACCCAAAAGGGGGAAAAATAAAAATACAGAATGTTCCATTCTTGACGTAAAGGTATTTCATTCCATCTTTTTAGATGAAGAAGATCAAAGCATAAAAAAAGAGGAAGACCAAAGTATACAAATGGAGGAAGACAGCAAGTTCAAGGCTCTTGCATTTGAAGCCTCTAAAAAAATATGAAATGGTCTCAGGACATGGAAGAGCTCAAAAATGATTTTGAAAGTCTAGTAAGGGAGGTAGATAAGAAATTGAGAAGACAAATGAGAACAATGCAAGAAAATTATGAAAAATGAGTCAATAGCTTGCTAAAAGGAGACCCAAAAACACTGAAGAAAATAACACCTTTCAAAATAGACTAACCCAAATGGCAAAAGACAACCAAAAAGCCAGTGAGGAGAAGAATGCCTTAAAAAGCAAAACTGACCAAATTAAAAAGGCGGTCCAAAAGCACACTGAATAAAATGATTCTTTAAAAATTAAAACGGAGCAGATGGAAGCTAATAACTTAATAAGAAATCAATGAATTATGAAACAAAACCAAAAGAATGAAGAAAATAGAAATAATGTGAAATATCTCATTGGAAAAACAACTAACCTGGAAAATAGATCCATGAGAGATAATTTAAAAAGTATTAGTTTACCTGAAAACCCAAAAAAAAGACTAGAAATCTTCTTCCAAGAAAGTATCAAGGAAAACTGCCCTGATATTCTAGAACCAGAAGGTAAAATAGAAAGACTTCACTGATCACCTCCTGAAAGACACCCCAAAAGGAAAACTCCTAAGAACATTGTAGTTAAGTTCTAGAGTTCCCAGGTCAAGGAGAAAATATTACAAGCAGCCAGAAAGAAACAATTGAAATATTGTGAAAATACAATCAGGATTGCACAGGATTTAGCAGCTTCTACTCTAAGGAATCAGAAGGCTTGGAATATAATATTCCAGAGGTCAAAGGAGATAGGATTAAAACCAAGAATCACCTACCCAGCAAAACTGAGCATAATACTTCAGAGAAAAAAAATGGAATTTCACTGAAAAAAGGACTTCCAAGTACTATTATTGAAAATACCAGGACTGAATGGAAAATTTGACTTTCAAATACAAGAGTCAAGAGAAACATGAAAACATAAATAGGAAAGAGAAGCTGTAAGAAACTCACTAAAGTTGAATTGTTTACATTTCCACATAGAAAGATGATATTTGTAACCCATGAGACCTTTTTCAGTATCACGGTAGTTAGAGGGACATATATACATATATATATATATATATATATATATATATATATATATATATGTATATGTGTGTGTGTTTGTATATATGTGGGTATTTATGGGTATGTATATTGTAGGTATGTGCATGTGTATATGCATATATACACATATACACATACATATATACACACACACATATTATACATATATATATATATATATATATATATATATATATATATATATATATATGGAGAGAGAGAGAGAGAGAGAGAGAGAGAGAGAGACAGAGGTCACAGGGTGAGCTGAATATGAAGGGAGAATATCTAAAAAATATAATTTACTGTTGAATGGAATTTACTAGCAATAAGAGAAAGGGAGAGGTAGATTGTAGCAAATCATTTCACATAAAAGAGGCAAAAAAGAGCTTTTACAATGAAGGAAAAGAGGGGGAGATAAAAGGGAATAAGTGAGCCTTACTGTCATGGAATTTGGCTTAAGGAGGGAATAACACACACTCAACTGGATATAGAAATCTATTTTAGTCTGTAGGAAGGGAGGGAGGAAAGAGGATAGGACAAGGAAGATAATAGAAGGGACAGCAAATTAAGGAAAGGAATAATCAGAAGCAAACACTATTGTAGGGGAACAGGTCAATGGAGAGGATGGAATAAATGGAGGATGGAATAGGACAGAGGGAAATGTGGTTAGTCTTTTGCAACATAACTATTATGGAAGTGTTTTGCATGGCTACGTATGTATGACCTATATTGAATTGCTTGCTTTCTCGGTGAGGGGATTGGAGAGGGAGGAAAGGAGAGAAAATGGAACTCAAAGATGAATGTTAAAAAATACTTTTGCATGCAACTAGGAAATAAAATGTACAGGCAATGGGATATAGAAATCAATTTCGACCTATAGGAAAATAAAAATGAAAGAAGGTTTGGGGGTGATAGAGGAGAGGACAGACTGGAGGAAGGGGTGGATGGGGTGCCCATTGTTCTGGCGTGGAGGTGGGGAGAGATGGGAGAAAATTTTGAATTCAAATTCTTATGGAAGTTAGGTTGAAAACTGAAAAATAAATAAATTACACACACACACACACACACACACACACACACACATATATTTTTAAAACTGTGTCAAACCTAAATCTTTTTCTTTTATTCTTGCTAATTTTCTTTCATTGGTTGTCTAGTCAAAGGACCTGGGCAAACCACTCAGCTTCTTTTGATCTCAATTTACCATCTGTTAAATAAGGGAACTGGAACAGATATTCTCTAAGGCTCCTTCCAACTCAAAATTTTGTGACCCTAAACCTGGGATTATACCAGGAAGAAGTCATTTGAGAAACAAGGAAGCATACAATATCTTCAGCAGATCCCGGAGCTGAGTCGTTGAGCAGCCAGTTCAAAGCACAAGAGGATGCTGCTAGAAATTCAGCAAGGAACAGGCCAGAGTTTCCTGTAAAGAGGGGGAAAAAAGACCCCATGAAATTCAAGGAATCTTCACACTATTTCCTCTGAAAATTTTGTGAAGCAAAAACCTGAGGTTTGGTCCTGCTTTAATCAATTATTTATGATACCCTCATTAGTCTCTAGTCTAGGGATAGTGTGGTCCCTCATTTGAATTTCCTATGGGTGAGGGAGTTTTGAAAGGAAATGTCCTATTATATGCACTGTTTATACAGATCAAGTATGCATGTGTTAGTTTCATAGATCGGCGTCAGTGCTGCATTTATTTATCTGGGACAGTAATAAGGATGTGCAGGGAGTTTTACTTGAGGAAAACACTTCCCTGGATTGTTTTGGAACAATGTGACTCAGGATCTGGACCTTCTACATCTCCTGTAGGTGAGAGAGGGAAAGTTCGCCAACTGAGTCTCCAAGGGAGCCAAGGAAGTGAGCATGATCCAATCATTAGTGTGATTACTGGAGGGTCTGGCTGATACGTGTTAATGAGCAGCATGCTTCCTGCAGAGAGAGGAGGCCTATGTGCCTCCATTTGAATGGCAGTGGCAGTGGCAGGGGAGAACTCACAATTTTAGTTTCCTCTTTGGCATGGAACGTAAAAGATGATGGGGAGATCACTGTTCTTGTCTTCAGTTCCATTACCCTGCCATTTTTTTTTTATTGTGGAGGGTGAACGAGTTGATCTTTTAGAGCCCCATCCAACTTTGACATGTTGTAGAGTTCTAAAATCCTTTTGAGCTCTGACATTGTATCATCTATGATTCAAAAGCTGCTCCCAGCTCTGGCATTCTATGGTTCTGTGTTCCAATTATTCAAAATGCTTCATATTCAAAGAGGACCAAAATGATATCATGATATCAGAGTCAATGTGCATGCAGTGTGGCTGGTCAGAGCGATGTAAGCCCAGAAAACTTGGCTCTGGGTGAAATACAAAGGAAATTTAATTGAATAATTCAATTTAACAAGCATTTGTTATCTACCATATGCAAAGTGTTGGGGAATCCAAAGTTCTCGTTTTTTTTTACATAATAGCCTTGAAGAGTCTCATAATCTAGTAAGGGGCTGACACAGGTATATAAATAGGTAAGAGTTGATCTTCATCATCATATAGTAACAGCCAGGGATAATGTAAGCAGAAAGTGAGTGAGACATGTAGAATGGGTAGGCATGGATGGATTTCAATCTGTATTGCTGGAGGTACTATCCCAGTTGATGAGCTCACAGATTCCTTTGAAACAAGTTATGAAGTTACTAAGTACGTCATAAATATCAGACAAAGAATTCTTATGGGTTCTATTAACATTATTATGGAGGTAACTTCCTGGTCCATCTATTCAGCCCTAGTCTCTCTCCTGAGCTCCTGGCCCTCTTTACCAATGACTTAATGGACATTTCAAACTAGATGTCCTTTGATAATCTCAAAAATCAACATGGCTAGTACAAAACTCATTGTCTTTACCCCCCAAAATCTATATTTTTTTACATTTTCCTATCACAGATAAAGGTGCTACCATCCTTCTGGTCATCCAGAATGTATCAGGGATACAAACAATGGCAAAAACCAGTCCCTGCCTTCAAGAAGCCTACAGTCTAATGGAGGATATATCCCTGGTACTTGGCACAGTCTCTGGCACATAGCAAACACTTAATAAATAGTTCATTATTGTATAGTTGTAAATATTTTGACTACTCAAAGCCATGTGTATACTATGATGGGTCATCAGAAGATGCCTACCCAATAAGGTACAGCATAGAGGAAAGATGCTTCACAACTTTGGTATTATGTTTGAAATCTCACCCTCCTTCACCTGCTAAATCCAAATCACTTGTCAAATTCTATTGTGGAGGTAGAATAAAAATGATTTGATGACAGATTCATAATCTGTCATATGAACAATTCATACCTGTCCCTTTCTCTTCCTTAATATATGACCTCATTGCTAGACTATTTCAATAGCCTTCTAGTTGGTCACTGTGGCTCAAGTGCCTTTCCTTTCCAAACCATCCTCCATATAAATATCAAAGGGATTTTCTTAAGTGAACACTAATTTGTCTCTCCTCTCCTCAGTTAAATTCAGTGACTCATTGTTACTTCCAGATAAAATATAAACTTCTCTGTTATTAAAGTCATTCATAACTAGACCCTGTCCTACTTTTTCATCATATATTGATAGACGGATGAAAGATAGATATCCATTTCCATGTATACACACGAGAGAGAGAGAGAGAGAGAGAGAGAGAGAGAGAGAGAGAGAGAGAGAGAGAGAGAGAGAGATACATGCACATATTTATAAAGCACTTGCCTTTCACATTCTATGATCTAGTCATAATGACCTTCTGGCTTCTCCTTGTGCAGGACTCTCCATCTTCCATTTCTATGCCTTTGTACAGCCCTTTTTCCCCCTGGCTGGAATTAACTCTCTACTCATACCTGATAGAATTCTTTTTTTCTCCTCTAACACTCAATGAAACTGGAATTTTCTACATCATTCTCCCGTTCCTAGATCTCTCAAATGACCCTTTATTTACCTTGCAAATATTTTGTATATATTTGATATGTATATACAATGACATGTTTTCTCCCAGATAAAAGTTCAATTCCTTGTTTATTTTCTTGTCTTTGCACCTAGGACAAAGTTCCTAATTAATAGTGCTTGGCACACAGTAGACTATTAATGAATGTTTATTAATTGATCAAGTGAGAAGAGTTCAGTATCTATAGTTCCCTAAACCAATGAGATCATAGATATGAATCAAGTGTTTATATGTAAACACTGCGATACATATATTATATCAGACAATGTACATATGCACTTATACATAGGAATACACAATATGCTATACCTGCATCCATATATATACTTTTGCTATATGTATATATTTGTATATACATATATATTTATATATACATGACACATGGAAAACTCAGGGAGGATACTCTCTTTACTGAGGTAGGTCAGCACCTTCTCTTTAATTTATACTCTTAGAGTTTCCTGGAGCACTGAAAGTTTAAGTAACTTGCCAAAAGTCTCAGAAGTACTACTCATCCAAGGCAAGATTGGACTCACATCTTCTTGATTCTGAAGTTGACGCCTCATGACATCTACATATAATATCTGCATGTAAAAGTCATTATGATGACACATATATTATTAAAATGAATATCCCACAGGGTGCAATAGAGAGGTTCTTAGTGCGCATGGGAAAGATATTTAATAAATAAGGAATTTCAAAGGAGAGCTGGAGCAAACGATATCATCAGGGAAACATATGAGTGCAAAAAAAAAGATGACTTGATCAACATCACGTGGTAACCTCAAGGGATAATGTCAGGAGAAAGTGAGTAAGACATGTAGACTGGGTAGGCATCGACGGGTTTCAATCTGTATTGTTGGAGAGACTACCCTAGTTGATGAGCTCACAGATTCCTTTGAATAGTTCAACAAAAATTACTATCTAAATATGTAAATAGATATGCAATCTATCTGCATATGTGTGTGTATGTGCACATAGGTGTGTATGTGTATATGCATAGTATATGTACATTACCCAATCTATGTTCCTAGCATTTATTGAGTGCTATGTGCTAAGTGCTTCATTAAGTATCGGGCCTAGAAATACAGAGATGAGATAAATCCTAATCTCAAGGAACTCACAATCTAAATTTGGAAGATTAAAATATGAAAAAGAGAGTTCATATTCAGGGAAGATATGGAGGCCTAAGGGTTCAGTGGCAGGGCAAGTGGTAAGCCTGGTATTTCCTGGGTAGTACCTGGAGTTTTGGAAGGTCTATTGTCAGGGCACATGATAAGGCCCAAAGGACCATAGGATGCTGTCAGGGTAGATGGTAAGGTCTGCTTTTCCATCTTACTGGAAAAGTAACAGTGACTGCTTACTCATGCAAGCCATGATACACCATGTGTCTAAGTAGCCTGAGGGTGGGAGAGGGGATTTTTAGAAATACTATATCTGAACATGAATATCTTTGAAAATAAAGATATATATTATATATATATATACGTATATATATACGTATATATATATATATATACAGTGAGATACACACATCGTGAATATATATAGTGATATATATATATACCTACACACAGATAGTGAATATATAGAGAGGATATATAGTGAAAACATAATGTAACTAAATGAACTCCCTACTGCTTATGTCACACTCAGGATTTGATACATGTGAGACATCCAGTATAGTATCTGCTGAGTATAAGAAAGCTTTCCTGAGGGTCAGTATTCCTAATGCTTTTCAGAGTTCTGCCAGGATTGCTTGTCACTCTATATTCCTAGCCTTTTATCCTGGAACAAAGTTGGGTGCCAATATTTTGCTTCTCACAACCTACACTCCTACAAAGTATGATATCCTTGCACCAAGGGAGAACCAATCCCACAGGCTTCTAAAGTTGATTCATTTGTTTTCCTTCAGGATTTGTATTTCTTCTTTGACACCTGGGAAGAATCACATTGGTATTTCAATTTCTACCTACTATAAGAGACTGCCTGTTGTGTGTAAGCATTTGTTCCATAGAGACAATTTAAAAAAAAATAGAAAGTTATTTGGAAGTTTGAAATTAGGAAAGTGACAGTCTTTATCAGTCCTTTTGCTGTCTGACTCATACAAGGTGGTATTATTAGGGGTGGTTTCATTTCCTCCAGGGCTTATATTTACTTTTTAAAAGAATTTCACTTTGCATTTAAACCTATAAATGCAGTGTACATACTATAGAGATTTAAAATGATAACAATTCACTAGAAAAATATACTTATATGATGGGAAGAGCAGCGAACTTGAGGTTAGAAGATTTTGGTTTGAATCTGTGCCCTTTGTTAATGTACATCCTAATAATGAATCTCACTTTCTCC
>JAQQSK010006953.1:0-14188 GCA_028658325.1 Potorous gilbertii
GATATCTATTTCAGATGTTTGGGATACAGAGGCTTTGACTCCTATATCTTTACCTGATGGTAAGCATTGTTCCTCCTCTTCAGAAAGGAAAGGGGCTAACATCTGTTCACCAAGAAAGTAACTTTCTATGGTCTTATTTTTTTTCCCTTTTCTGGGCATTTTCCCAGCCAGTTACTTGACTTCTGAGATTCCTCTCCACCTCCACCTATATCTGCCCAGCTAGTGCTTGGGGTCTGAGATTCAAATGCTGCTCCCCAGCCTCAGGGCTTTCGGCAGTAGGCCTGACTGCTATTCACAATGGGAGCTTAATTTCTGGTGCTCAGGGTGGGGCAGGGCTGCCTCCCAGGCACAGTTCCCTCAGGTGGTTTATGCAGAGACCTTCTGTAATGGAGCTCCTGCTGAGCTCCTGCCTGCTCCAGGAGCCTCTGGCTGCTGCTGTCTCTGCTGCTGCCTCTTGAGGGGGCCTGAGTTATGGAGACATCTCTCCCCTCTTGGCCAGCCTGGAAGTCTCTCTCACTGACCTGCAGCACCTGTGGGTGAAGGGACCCCTGTGGCCACCAGAGATTCTGTCCCTGAAGCCTGCTCAGATCTGCTCCTCCTGGGGCTGTGCAGCCAAGGTAGGGCTGGGTTCTGCTCTGGTCCCATGCGTGACGGACCTTTGGTGAGGGTTTTGCAGGTCTTTCTGGAACAGAAATCTCTTCCACTCTGTTGTTCTGTGGCTTCCACTGGTCCAGAATTTGTTATGAGTTCTTCTTTACAGATATTTTATAGGCTGTGGTTTCGGAGCTAGCTTAAGTGTGTCTTTCTACTCCACCATCTTGGCTCCTCCCCCAGTAGGGTTTTCTAAGTCAAAATCCAGTAGTCTTTTTATTTCTGTTACGTCGTCACATGCAAATTGTGACAATTGTTCATAGTTTCAGCTTTTTGTTTCTGGCAACAAATAAATGGCTTGTGGCATTTGGATACAGGTGAAGGGAAGCAAGTAAACAAAATATTGTTTGACTAACACTTCATACAATGACAGTCAAAGGAATCAGAAATTATGGTAGAATGTACAGCTAAAGGAGATGGTTGTTCAGGGGAAACAATTGAAATTGTGTTTTTATAAGCCACTGATCTGATCAAGATAATGAACTTAAAACTATAGAATCAAAAAATCCTCAGATTCTGGTGACCCAGTTAACTAATATTCTTAAGCTTTGCCGAGTGAAATTATTTTGGACCATGAGCTTTGTTTCCATATTTGGGATACTTTTACAATAAGGTGTCATGGGATCCAGGGAATCATTTTAAACTATTTCATATATATGTGTGTGTATATATATATATATATATATATATATATATATATATATATATACACACACATATATGTGTGTGTGTGTGTGTGTATGCACACGTGCATACGTATGTGCACACACGTGTGTGTTATATTTTCTATTTGGGTCAGTTTCTTAAATTCAAGAGTTTGCTTTTCTTTTGAGGCAGATTTGTATCCTCAGTACCTGGAACAAGGTTATACTTAAAGTATTACATTAATGAATGTTTGCCAAAATAAATGACCTTAGCAAAGTAGCAGACTACAAAACTGTCCTAAAAAAAATGATCTTTATTTTAATATGCCCCCATCAAGAGTCAAGAAAAGCTGACAGAAAGAGAAAACTATCCTTTATAATCAGGACAAAATATGTCAAATATGTGGACAGTAACTTATCAAGACAAACTAGACAGCTATATAGAGATAACTAAATGATTTTTAACAGAAATTAAAAAAGAATTTAACAAATGCAAGGGCATCCCTGATCCATTGTTAGGTCTATCTGTCAATCATCAAGAATTTATTAAATGTTTACTACTGGTAGGCACCTGTGCTACAGGAATATAAATACAAGCAAAAAGAAAGACAGTCCCTACCCTAAACCTACCTTAAAGGAGTTTACATTCCAATGGGGAAAACAACACATAAAGGCAAACTGAAGGAGCAGGGAAAAAAAGGCACCCAGCCTTGGACTACAATGGTAAAGTCTGGAGGAGTGTAGTCTAGTAGAAAATGCCTGGCCACACTTCTTAAGTAGAGTTTCTAGAAGACTTCTAATCAGAGGGAGGATCCCCATGGGAGGAGGAATGATCTTCTTGAAAGAAGAGGTGGCTTGGGCCTGGTGGAGAAATCTGGGGAAGTGCAATGTATTGGGAAAGGACCGATAAGCAGATATAATAAAAATAAGAAATACTTTTCCAACTAATTTACAGATTTAATATAGGACTAATGAAAGTATCAATAGATTACTTCATGGAATTAGATAAAATCATAGCAAGATATTTGTGAAAAAATTAACAGGCAAAAATACCAAGATTTATGAAAAATGATAAAGGTGTATTACACATCAATACAGCAATAAACATAGTACCTAACACTCAAAAATGGATAGACTAATAGAACAGGACAAGGAACCCAGAAATAGACCCAAATTATTATTAAAAATTAGTACTTAGAAAATCCTTACTCAGAAAACAATGACAACTACAACAAATCATTGTGGGAGAGAATAGCTAGTTAATTAAAACTGCTAGGAAAACTAGATGGTGGCATAGCAAAACAATTTTTACATGGTTTGTTTCTGTACTTTACACCATACAACACAATAAACTCAATTACATAAGCACTCTAAAATTATTTTAAATTACAAATTAGAAAGAAAGAGAATAATAAAGTTGTTTAAATTCTGAAAAAGAGGCACATTTTTATCAATAGAACTCATAAATCATCATACAATTGATGAATTTGGCTACATAAAGATAAGAGATTTGAACCACAATTTAAAAAATCCTTGAAATTAAAAGAAAATAACAGATTAAGAAGAAAATTTAAAAAACAAAACTCTGATATACAGAATGTATAAAAACTAATACAAAAGGCTATTTTCCCTAATGGAGTAATAGTCAAAGGACATGAAGGCATTTTATGAAGAAAGAAGTAAAACTGTTAATAACAACATTTTAAAAATGCTCAGATTCTCTATTAGTCCTAGAAATGCACACCAAACAGCCTTAAGATATTGTCTAATGCCCACTAGAACAGTAAAAATATATTAAAAATTATAAAATTCGATTTTTGTAGTGTTATGAGGGATAGGTACTCTAGTATATTATTGATGGGACTAAAGAAAGCATTTGGAGAGCAATAAGATGCAATGTGAGTCACAAAACTGATCATAGCTCATGACTTAGGGACTCTATTTCTGGGCCTTTAAAACGTAACAAAAGGGGAGAAATTACTTATTTCTATAAAATGGTCATAGTTGTTCTATTTGTAATATTAAAATAAATATGAAACAACCTATATGTTCAACAACTGAAGAATGATTGAAACTTTTTCTTTTTTGGAATCTGTGATTTCAGCACTGAGGAGAGCTCCCAAATTGAAATTGCTTTCTTTTCAGGAAGTTCGGCAATGCTTCTGTAACTCTTAGTATTAGAGAGCTGCCTCGGGGAACTGGGAGGGTAAAACACTTGCCTGTGGTCCCTAAGCTACTGAGTGTTAGGGTAGCACTTGACTCAGGATCTTCCAGATGTCAAGGCCAGGCCTTTATCTACTATGTCCCACTGCTTCTAAATAATTATAATTTTACAAATTAAGGCATAAAAATATAATGGAGTATTGTGATGCTATAAAAATAAATATATAATAGGAACTAGGGCTGTCATTTCATTAGCCTAGACAATTCCTCCGTGAGGAAAATCTATCGGTGAAGAGCAATATCTTCTCTGAAATTTACATTCAGAGAGAGTCCTAGAACACCAAGAGGTTAAGTGACTTTCCTCATGTCAAACAGCCAGCATGTCAGAGGACGGATTTGGAACCAGGTTTTCTTGGTTTCAAAGCAATCTCTCCATGCACTATGCAAGTTGCTTATCCACAAAACCATGAAACAAAAGGAAATGATGACACATTGATGTCAGGTGATACAGAATGGAATCAGCAGAATCAGAACTGTGTAAGCATTGATATGAAACTATATTAAGGAGAAAAAGAAAGAAGATGTGGAGCCATTTCAGGGGTTTTCATTTCAGAGCAATTTCAACATATTACCTCTGGAATAAAATAAGAGCTCCTAGTTTTGTATTTGAAATTCCTTCTCAACTTGATTCCAACTTGCCTTTCCAGCCTTATTATGCATATAAACACTAGGTGGCACCAGCAAGCAAGAAAGGCTGAGTTGTCAACCATTCCCTGAGCCAGACAACCTGTAGGAATGCTCAGGGAATTCACTCCCTTTTCAGGCATGGAGTTCTCTTAGTGACTTGACTGTTATTGAACAACTTGAATGCAACATATAAATTTCATTACTTTTCTGGAGCAGAGGATGGGGGGAGTTGTATCACTGGTGGCCTACCTGATATTTTGAGGCCTCCTGGACAAAGCATTTACATGATATTAATCTTCTTTGGCCAGTAGTGCCACTATCTAAATCTGACAAGTAGCAGTTATTTTGTCACTGGTCAAAATACAGGTCAGTAAGTTACTGTCAGCTCTTGGAATTTGGCTCCATACATGAAGAACTTTCCAGCAACATCCAACATTCAAGGCCAAGAACTCATTTACTAAGTCCTCTACTGCCAAATCATAGTAGTCTCTGATGACCTTTATTCCCTTGGTAAAATAAAAAAACTCTGCTCCCAGGCCATCCAGTCTGGAATCTGCATGCAGAAAAAATTGCTTGCTTGGATCTATACAGATTTATGTTGGTGCACGTGAGGCAAACATATTCATTCATCCATTGTTCTCTGCTTGGTTTTGTAGGCTTTAAAGGAATTTTCATTTTCTTCTCCTTCTATCTCTTTAATTACATGTGTATGAGTGGAGTCATTCAAGGACTGAAAAATAGCAGTGACACCTTAATAAATCTGTGATAGCAGTCAAATCCTACAACAATTCTTAAATCTAAAAAATTCTATGGATATAGCAAATTTATGATCACTTTTATCTTTTCTAGACTGATTCTCACATTTTGTTTAGATATTATATGACCTACTTTGTCAAGTCTAAGTTTCAGAAAAGCTTCTTTTAGCTGATATAATGCTTTCAAAAGATTTTCCTCTTGATCTTCCAGTTTCTTTGAGAAGAAATTGAAGGGCTATAGCCCAATCCTGCTCTCGCTTTCAGTCTCATAGATTCTTTTAGGAGGGGCCAGAACCTCTAGGTCAGTGACCACTGGGTGAGTTCCTTGTTAGGGTCTCTCAGAGCCCACCTCTTCCGGAAAAATCTCTTCACTTTCAATTACTGGCTCCATTAGCTGTCCCTCGGTTTTCACTGCATGGTTCCTGAAAGCCAAGAGCTTGTCTGTAGTTTCTGAATGTGCCAGCCCAGTGTACTTTTGGTCAGAGTGATGGGGCTTTAGTTCCTCATGAGGCAGCCCAGAAGCCACTATCCACATGCATCAAAATGTTCCACAACATAACTAAGCTTTCTTGCCTGGTCCCCAGGTTACCATTCCCTTTGGTCCTTTCTCTGTGGTAACCACTATCCCAGGAACACTCTCCATCCCAGTGTACCTGTGATTTGACTGTCCTCTGTGACAATCTCTTGCCCCTCTCTCCCACCCAAATAAAAGTTTTTTTAATGACAGGTGAAAGACATATAGTTATGTCTTTACATAAAAGTGTGTAGCTACATTCGTGCCCAAACATTTCATCTTAGTTTCTCATCTATAAATTTAGAATAGTAATAATGTTTGCACTACTTACTTCATATTTTTGTTGTAAAGAAAATTGATAGTAAAGCACTCTTTAAGCACAAAATACTATCAGTATGATTATGAATATCTTCATTTTCATTAATTTCTATCTCCTTGTAAGTTGGCTATAAATTGGTTTTGTTATTATAATAAGATGCTGACAGATTTCTGACACCCTTAAAAATGAAATAGGGGTGTCATCTATCTGTACTTCAGCACAAGTTCACGGATCATATTACAAATATTGCCATTTATGTATTTCAGAAAAAAGGAAATAACCTTTTTCAAAGATATATAAATTGGGATTAGATAAACTTCAACACCGTCTAAATTGAGATCTGTTTGCCTCATTTAGTAAAAAATAAAAATTAGAAAAAGAAATATTCTGAAACTTACATGCATAATTTCAAAATAACCCTTGCCAAAAAGAAACTTTAATAATATATTGGTTCTTGATTTTATAATATTATTATTGACCTCAAGACATTTTTTAGGTAATGACAGATGCCCTATTTATTTTATCTGGGCAGGTATTTACATCAGAGCATGAGATGAAATATTATCTGACAGAAGATGGCAACTGACTTTTTTTTTTATCATTCCTGCATACAAAATGAAGTCATACTACCTCAGAATTTAAGTGAAATAAAACAGATTTTCTGAGATTAGAGCATTGAGATGAGGCAGTTTGAGAACATATATTCAATCGCAGGGAAATTGATCATTTCTTCAGTGAAGAAGATAATTTCAACCCTGAAATTAGAGAAGAGATCAGGTTTTGAGGTGTCTTTCTTTATTAAACAACATTCAAGAGAATCTGTGAGGCACAGTGACCAAGAGCTAGGAGTTCTCAAGCCAAATAAAGTATGTCAGACTCTGGAAGACTTTAGATTTGGGTGCCGCTTCTGACACATTGTATCTTCAAGGTAATACTCACTGGAAGACTTAGATTTGGGTGCTGCTTCTGACACCTTGTATCTCCAAGGTAATATTCACAGCACTGGTGGTGACTATGAATATGCCAGCATAGTTCTCATTTGCAAAATATAAAAGACTCTCCATATAGAAGGCAGAAGAAAAACATTTGTTTAGACACCAGAAAGCCAAATCCCAGAATCAGAAAGCAAAATCCATCATGGTGGTCAAAAAGTTAGTAAACATGATCACAGCAGGGGACAAAGCCATTCTCAAACCTCCCCTCCCTCAGTCAGGGCCTTCTTACTATCAACTATCACAATGTGTCAGTTAGCCTGTGTCAGTTGGCCTGGATTCTTTCTCTTCTGACCTGACCCTACTCACTCACTTCTTCCCAGTTCCATTCCACCTTTCCTGTTCTGCCTCTTCAGCAAACTCCTCCCACCACATATGACCCAGGCTTCCAGATCATATTAATTAATGAGAAAGATCTTTCCATTTAAATTACTATTACAGACATACTGGATATGTGACCCTCAGCAAGTTACTCAATTTTTCAGAGCCCCACTCAACTTTCTGACAATGTGAGTTGGAAAAACAGTTGTGAAACTGACTGGACATATAAAGGAAATCACAGGTCTAGTCCAAAAAAGAAAAACCCAACAAACATTTACCTTCTATGTGATTTGTTGTCCTAGAGAGTGGGAAAAAATAAGGTCCACACCCTCAAGAAAGCAATTGAGCAATTCTTTATAAGTCAAGCAATCAGTGCCAGGTTTACTTATAAATTTCCCTCACCTATTTTGACTATATCCATTCGCCCTCATTAAAGGGGAAAACAAAATCTCAAAGAAAATGAAGTCTCATCTATGTTCATTTCCAAGTATGAAATCAGAACATCACTACAAAGGCCTGTAGATAAATTAGGTTTTGCTAACCCAAGAAAGTTATGGGGAAAATGTTCTCATAAGAAAAATTGCTGTCCCTAGGCAGGACAATAGAAATGTTCCTAGGATGTTTGAATCAGAACTGTGTCTCATTAATTCTCATAACTTTAAACTTCCATCTCCAAGCATTTTACTACCTATCTCATTCATTTTTCAATGCTGCACAACCCTCAATTTATCCTTTGTTTTCTCAATCCTTTTATTAGATTATATAAATATAAAAAAATTATAAAATTCCGTAAGTACATAAATTCTTTGTATTCCATCTTGTTGCAGAATGTGGGTGTGTGACCTACTTGCATGAGCATAGCCTAATTTTCCCCTTATGTACATATGTAATAAACGTGTCTTGACTAAATGAGAAAGGTGTATACTACTGAATTAGTTATTCAATGATGTTGGTGCTGGAGTTTAATTTCCTATTGAGACTACCTAAATTTTGGGAAAAAATAATAATACATTCCTTTGAAAAGGATTCTGACAAGTATTTAATTTTTCCCTATCTTATCTTTATCAATCTGCTTAATGAAAAATACTTGGTAATCTTGCTAACTGCTCTTATCCAAAAGTGGATTCTTTAAGGGTTTCTGGGAGGCTACTAAGTGACAATGGGTAGAATGCTGAATTAAGAGTTGGAAATACATCAGTTCAAATACTGTCTTAGGGAGGTGGAGTCAAGATGGCAAAGTGAGAGCTAGGAACTTTTCCTCTAATCCCTCAAAACCTTTTCTATGACTTAGAAAATGCTTCAAACTGAATTTTGGAAAGGAAAGCAAAAAACAAATAAACAAAAGTCAAAGTGAGTCATTTTTTTCCAGTCCAGGACAGCTTAAGAATATAAATAGGAAAATCTGCAGACATTGGAGTGGTGGTTTTCCCGGAAAACACAAGACCTGAAGAAGTAGTACTGGGCAGTAGCAGAGGCTGTAGAGGTGTGAAGCAGTCCATTACCCAAGGTTTAGTAAGAGGACTAACACCTGGGAAGAAAGTGTTAATATTGGGGGCACAATTATATCCTATCTAGCAGTTCTGTCACCCGTTATTCAGTTCTGAGCCGTAGTTCCAGAGAGAGAGGAACAGTCATGGTTGTGGGGGAACAGGATCACTAACTGAATAAGGAGCATCGCACACACCAAAAGGGCAATGAACAGACCTCTTACTGGGTCATATCATGTTTTGGAAGCAGCAGAAACTTACAAGACCCCACAATGAGCTGTAGAAGCAGCAGAAAAGCATAAAGGGCAGGAGCTCAGGATAGTCATCTCTACCTCCCACCACTGAGGTGAACAGAGCCCAACTCTAACGTAAAATCCAAAGTCAATAAGCAGACTGGAAAATGAGCTAACAAAAAAAATCTGACCAAAAATTCTGCCTCAGACATCCCCTCTTTCTGCTCTTCATCTGTATATCACAGGAACGTTGAGAGAATAAAATGAGGTAAGGTTTATAAAGTGCTTTGTAAATTTGAAGGTGCTCTATAAATACTAGCTGTTGTTATGCAGATAATTCCCCCAGTCTCTAGTGAGAGAGTCCTGATTCAACTATCCCTCAGTCTCTGGGAGAACTTCTGGTTAAAGAGAACATCTGTCAGTATCTATTTTGTTTGGGGCTTATGGTAAAATCTTTGAAAACAACAGTTCTGTCCAACTCTGGTTTAAAGTTATGGAGTTTTTCTTTAGACAAAACTTGTTAGGTTTGTTTACTCCTATCTAAAAATACAGTGAAGTTCTTCTGTTAGACATGACCTATTATATAGAAAGTTCTTTGTTTTCGTGGTCCTGTAACCTGCTCTATATGTCTGTCTACCTATAATATCTACTGCTGGTTTTAAGGAGGAAAAAGTGGGGAGATAGTTTGTGGAGAACCAATGGCTACCTCTTTTAGGCTCCAAAGATACTCAGACTCTGGATGGAGTGGATGGCTAGCTGAAAGCCTCATGCTGGGGTGGGGGGAAGCTCTGCCTGTCATCTCAGTGCCCTTCTCTTCAGATAGATGGCTGGACTTTGCCAGTACCTGAATATTCTTGACTTCTCTTCTTGTAGAAGCATAAATGGTGCTGACCTTGTCTGGGCCTGGCACATGACTGACCATTTCAGGCCTCTCCGTGATCTCAGTAGTATCTATTTTGTTTTGCTTACATGCTGTCCTGTCATATCCCAGCTTTGTCATTTGTATGAACTAAATTCCAGATGGAAAAGGTTGTTTTCTTGCCTCACCTGCTTTTAAAACAAAACTACATATTTAAAATTATTTGTAACTAGAAGCTATTTGTAGTCGTTGAAGACATAACAACAGATAGTACGGATGTAGTAATTTATGTTTACTCACTAGATCTTCACAACGATCCTATGAGGTGGTTGCCATTATTATCTGCATTTTAGAGGTAAGAAAATCAAGGCTCAGGGGATTAAGTGACTTGTTGCCAGCTAATGTCTGAGGGAGGATTTGAACACAAATCTTCGCATACTCTTTTTGCGTAGTCCAGTCCTTTATTCTGTCTATTAGGTCACCTTATAGTTTCCTATAGCAAGGCTACTTCTTTCAGGTTCCAGGGGTATCTTTAAATAAGCTATAGGAATAGAAAATGACTTGGCAACATTTCACCTGTTGGGGAAGGGGAATTTTTTATTTTAAACAAAGAAGTTAAATCTCTATGGCAAAGAAAAAAAGGGACTGAGCTCAAATAATTAATACTAAGAGCCTGCCAAAGTAAAATTGGAATGGTTCCCAGAGAGAATTTTTTTTTTTTTAAAGTTGAGCTAGTAGGTATGGATCTGATTTTATTATTAAGGACTAAATCCTGGCAAAAGTTTGTTTCACTTTGATATATATTTCTATAGATATAAATTAATCTTTAGCTATAAAAAGATTTTATATATAAACATGCACACACACATATGCACATATATATTAATTCATATATACATATATAAAGGTTGTATATATACATATATATTAATTCTTAAATAAATAGTAAGGAATATGTATGTTTGCATGTGTGTGCAAAATTAACCCTTAAGTGAAAAAAAGCTAAAAATTGGAATTAGCTTAAAAAGAAAACAGGAATTTTTCCAGTTTCAGTAGAAACCTTCTTTTCCTTTGATCTGACCAATCAGGTGACAGGGGAAAAAATCCTGGTAAGTATAATGGGAAGAAAATTGAGTACAAGCTAAGTTTAATGGCAAGGAATCTCTGAGTTTGCTACAGATAACTAAATTGAAAATTAGAAAAATGCAACATTTGCAACCACCATTGTTTCTTTAATACTTCATAGTCTCTCTCTGTCTCTCTCTCTCTCTCTCTCTCTCTCTCTCTCTCAAACACACACACACACACACACACACACACCACATACATCCATACTGTGGAATCCAGGAGTTCCTAAGGCCCTATACTGACTTTATTTATCTTCCATGCTTCAGTGAAGAATGGTAGGTTTATGTGTCCTGGAAGACGTTTTAAATTAACTTCCTCCCAGTAGCTATTGATAACTCCTAGCAACTATTCCTGATGAAAGGAGGAAGTATTTTTAGAAGATCAATGTTTCATTTTGGGAGAAAGCAAAAATTGTCCAGTGGAGCCAGTTTAAATAAATTATTTGGTTGAATTGAATTATTTGGCAAAGAATGTTGTATAGATCTAGTTGTCCTTAACTAAGCACTTAAAGATAATTAGGGTAAATAATAATTTCTGAAAGAATTAATCAGTCTACAATGCTAAATTTAAAAGAGCAAGAAATAGTAGGAAAATAAAAACTATATCTAACAGTACAATTGAAACACATGGACCTTGATTTGAAAGCAGAACAGTTTAAGCTTAAGAAAGGAACACTATTTTGCTAAAAAGAAAGACTATTGACATACAAAGAGAAATTCAATGATTTACAACTTCCAATTAATATATCTAACTCAGGAGACATTTGTAAACTATTGAAGATTTGGAAAGTTGACTTAAAATATGCAAAGAACAGAGGGGTGAAGCCAAGATGGAGGGTAACAGCATGAACTTTGTAGAGCTGTCCCCCCAAACCCAGCCAAATATCTGTAAAAAATGACTCTAAATCAATTCTGGAGCAGCAGAACCCACAGAATGACGGAGTGAAGCAAATCTCCAGCCCAAGACAGGTTGGAAGGTCAATGGGAATCATATATTGCACTGGGCTGAGAGCAGAATGAAGTCCAGGGTGGGCTGCACTGGCACAGATGGAATTTGAGCAGGTCTAGGGGGACCAAATCTCTGCACCTGTGGTGGTTTCCACACTTCACGACCACAAAACGCTGAGGACAAATTGGAAGGCCAGTGGAAAAAAACTGTGGACCTGTATGAGAGAGTAGAGTGGTCAGGGACAGCACCAGGATGGCTCAGGTAGATGGGGGTTGAGGAACCTGCGACAACCACAGCAGCAGCAGAGGCAGCTGCAGACCCTCTTTCTTGAGCTCTAGGCCTACAGATTGTGGGGGGATCAAGCAACTGACAGTACATCCCCTGCCCCCACTGGAAGCAGAGAACTACCTTGACAAAGAACTCAAAAATCAAGTAAATGGCTGGGGAAATGAGGAAAAACTAGAAAAAGAATCAGACTATATAGAATCTTACTTTGGTGACAAGGAAGGCCAAAATATGCAAACAGAAGACAACGAAGTTGAAGCTCCTCCACCCAAAGCCTCCAAGAAAAATATGAATTTGTCTCAGGGCATGGATGAACTCAAAATGGATTTTGAAAATCAAGTAAGAGAAATAGAGCAAAAATTAGGAGAAGAAATGTGAGTGATGCAAGAAAATCATGAAAAATGAGTCAATTGCTTGCTAAAGCAGACCTCAAAAAATGCTGAAGAAAGTTAACACCTTAAAAAATAGAATAATCCAAATGACAAAAGAGATCCAAAAAGACAATGAGGAGAAGAATATCCTAAAAAGCAGAATTGGCCAGATGAAAAAAAGATGTCCAAAATTCACTGAAGAAAATAATTCCTTAAAGATTAGAATGGAGCAGATGGAAGCTAATGATTTTATGAAAAATCAAGAAATTATAAAACAAAATCAAAGACATGAAAAAATAGCAGACAATGTGAAATATCTTATTGGAAAAACAACTGACCTGGAAAATAGATGCAGGAGAGATAATTTTAAAATTATAGGACTACCTGAAAGCTATGATAAAAAAAAAGAGCCTAGATATCATCTTTCAAGAAATTATCAAGGAAAACTGTCCTGATATTCTAGTACGAGGGGGTAAATAAATGTTGAAAGAATCCACCAATAGCCTCCTGAAAGACATTTCAAAAGGAAAACTCTTAGGAATATTGTAGCCAAATTCCAGAGTTGCCAAGTCAAGGAAAAATTATTTCAAGCAGCCAGAAAGAAACAATTCAAAAATTATGGGGGCAGAGCCAAGATGGTGGAGTAGAAAGTCTCACATATGCTAGCTCTGAACCCACAGCCCACAATTATCTATAAAAACAACTCCCAACAAATTCTGGAACAGTGGAGCCGTGCAGCAACGGGGTGACAGAGATTTCCGTTTCAGAGAGCCCCGAAAAACCAACCCCAAAGGTCTATCACCCACCTGATGGGAGCAGAGCCTTGCCCTGCCCTGGCTGCGTGGCACTGAGAGGAGTGAGCAGATCCGAGCAGGCTTCCGGGACAGAATCTCCGGCATCCGCGAAGGTCCCTCCACCAACAGACGCACAGGTCAGTGAAAGAGACATCTGGATGGGCTGAGAAGGGCGCGGGGTATCTCCATGACTCAGGCACCCTCGGGAGACAGCAGCAGAGGCAGCAGGTGGCCAGAGTCTCCTGGAGCAGGCAGGAGCTTGGCAGCAGCTCCATTACAAAAGGTCTCTGCATAAACCCCCTGAGGGAATTGAGCCTGGGAGGCGGCCCTGCCCCTACCTGAGCACCAGAACTTAAGCTCACATTGAATAGCAGCCCCCTCCCTGCTGAAAGGCCTGATGCTGGGGAGCAGCATTTGAATCTCAGACCCCAAGCACTATCTAGGCAGAGGTGGAGAGGAATCTCAGAAGTCAAGTAACTGGCTGAGAAAATGCCCAGAAAAGGGAAAAAAATAAGACAATAGAAGGTTACTTTCTTGGTGACCACATGTTTTCTCCTTTCCTTTCTGACGAGGAAGAAAACTGCTTACCATCAAGTAAAGACAAAAGAGTTAAGGCCTCTGTATCCCAAACATCTGAAGTAGATATTCAATGGGCTCAGGCCATGGAAGAGCTCAAAAAGGATTTTGAAAATCAAATTAGACAGGTGGAGGAAAAACAGGGAAGAGAAATGAGAGAGATGCAAGAAAAGCATGAAAAACAGGTCAATACCTTGATAAAGGAGACCCCAAAAAATGCTGAAGAAAATAACACCTTGAAAAATAGGCTAACTCAATTGGCAAAAGAGGTTCAAAAAGCCAATGAGGAGAAGAATGCTTTCAAAAGCGAAATTAGCCAAATGGAAAAAGAGGTTCAAAAGCTCACTGAAGAAAATAGTTCTCTCAAAATTAGAATGGAACAGATGGAGGCCAATGACTTTCTGAGAAACCAAGAAATCACAAAACAAAACCAAAAAAATGAAAAAATGGAACATAATGTG
>JAQQSK010006954.1:0-14187 GCA_028658325.1 Potorous gilbertii
TCTACTCCTGCTCCATGTCTCAGCTCACAGAGACTACTCCACTCCAAGCATTCCCAGCTAGCTTCTGCCTCTGGGAAAACAATAATACTGATACACACAACCAGCACTGTCATCTTATTTCACCTCCAAAATCCAGAAGCTCTGTGTTAATAGTTTAGGTCATTTTAACAGCTCTAAAAAGGGACTTCCTTACAGCTCAATTCACTTTCAAAGGTGGGAGACACCTTCAGCAATCTGCCATCAGAAGTCTCCCAGCTCTCAGAGGTTTCCTCTCCACTCTCGGCACTTTTCTTCTCAACGTTGGCTCACTCCTTCAACACTGGCTCTCTTCAATGTCTGCTTTCTCATCACTGGCTCTCCTGTATGTAGTTCTACTCAGCATCTGATTGGTTAGAGCCCATTTATATGTCTGATTGGCTCAAACTCAATCCAGAAAAACAGCAAAGATCCAACTTTGCTGGCTGTTATAGGAGGACAGACGTGCATTTCAATGTCATTAGAATGCTAGATTTCATGCCATACATGTGTTTTATTGTTCCTTTCAATAACGTTTTTAAATTGTGTTTTTTGAGACTGGATGTATATTTAAATAGGACGTACAAATGTACATTTAAAGAGAGAACAAAAATTGTGCCTGCTGAGGAGCACACTTCAGTGACTAAGAGATACTTCCGTGGCTATTGATATGATGAAATCAAGCATTTCCAAGATCATTAATGTCTGCAATGAAACCAGAATAATTTCACCAAAGCTCAAAGTCCAGGGGAAAACGAAAAGCAATATCAATAACTAAATGAATTAATGCTGAAAAACAGGCTAATCCTTATAATCTTCAAGCAAAAACCTGGAGCGCAGGACCTGGCAAACTTGAGTGGATTATTCCACAGTGGACTTATTGAAGTTCGAAGACCCATTTAAAAATAAAAAACAAGGCACCAACTCTCTCTGAAAGGAGATAATACAAAAACTTGAGGTACTTATAATTGGATGAGACAGGGAAGGAGGAATGATATTATTTATTGATGACATTTGACTCTGTATTCAAGCCTACCCAAAGCCATTGTGAGAAGATTTCCAGATAAGCGAGCCTATGTAAGATACAGGCATCCTCATGTAAAAGTATCACTCGCCAAATCTATTTTGGAGACTTTCTTACTTCTGATGCTTCTAAAGTCTTATTCCTATGGGGAAATGACAAAATGGGATAAATATGAGGAGCATAATATTCTGCAATTACATAAATTTATTAATGGTGATGAGAAATGACTTCAGACCAAGAAATTTATCAAAAAAGTAGGAGAAAAGCATGCCTTAATGGCCTGGGAACTCATTGATTTAAACACTGCTGAAAACCCACATGGTATAATCAAAGCTATACTTGGGAAAATCAGCTCTTTGTCAAGGATAATAGCCACAATGAGGGCAGGGATATGCATGCTGGAGACAACTTGAGCTAGTTTGTGAAAACCAATTGTTAAATTCTTAGTGTGAGCTTTTATTCATGGGCTTGATTTATTGTTTTGTTGATTATATAAACTTAAGAAAGTGATGGAAAAACTTTAATGAAGATTAGACTTGAAAGTGTGCTGTGGATACTCCTTTTTTTTCCAGAGGGCCACTTGTTAAATATTTACCAATACACCCCTGGAGTGTCAAAGTCTTGTAAACTTGGTGCCCACTTGTATATAAAATAAGTGCAGCAAAAAGAGGGTGCTTTATATCCTTGGAAGTGTTTTGAAGATTATTGTAGGTCAATAATTTTAATTATTATAATTTGTCTGTATTAATTTGCATTGCCACATCAGTAAACTGATGAAATAATTTAGATGCTTGATAACTACTTCATGATTGGTTCCAATTCCAAATTTCTTTTTAGTTGATGTTTACTACTGTGTATTTAGAAGTTTCCAAAATATCCTTCTCAAATTGATCACCATAAGGGATGCTGTGAGTGAACACAATACTTTCTGAAAAAGATCATTCTGCAGAAAGAAATGAGTGGCCTCTCTATCCATCCATCTCAGTCAACATCCAGGAAGTGCCTCACTTTTAGGCTTATCTGTGCCAACATATGGCACTGGTTGGTTCCACACCTATAAAATGAGGAATTTGGCTTGAATGTCTTCTAAAAGGTCCCTTACAGTTCTGAGTTTTGATTCTATCACAAGAGCCATGGTGAACCTTGCCATTTTACACCTGATAAAATAAAACTAAAGGCTATTAAAGTGATTTCCCAGGAGCAACACACAGCATACTTGTCTCACAGCCAGGGATCCAAACCCCTAGTCTTTGTATTTCCTTTCTTTTACTTAATTAAACACCCATGTGTTTACAGACACCTGCACCCCAGGGTGGAACATTTTCTTTATTTTTCCTTAATCTTTTTAGAACTTATAAATAGAATTGTTAGATCGGGTTTTTCTTGCTAGGCAATTGGTACAGTTGGCAATCTGGAACATTAAATCTTAAGGCCTATCAAATCACCTATTGGTGTTTAATATAAGCATACCCAACCTTAGCTGACCTTAGGATGAGGGGTTGTTATCCTTGAAATGTATCCTAAAGATCAGGGGTTTGCCCTCTAGCAGAGAATCACACCTTCTTGTAATACTCAGTAGTGATATCTGGGCTGATCCTCCCTCAGTAGGAAAAGCTATGAATTCACTGTGGAAATTGTCTAGAGGATCCCATTTCTCTCCAAATAGAGCAAGTATTTGGGCTAGGACATGGAAAGCTATCCCTGTACCTCCCAGAGGAGAATTAAGATCAATTGAAGGAACTTCTTGGCATCCACTTGAGGCTTGGAAAATGTCCTACCATTGAGCAGCGTAGATTCTTGAAGTTTTTTTTTAATATGATACCAGTAAATCTGATTGACTCCTAGGTTTGGAGCCAGACAGAGAAACATTGAAGTTTTCTTGAGTTGAGAATGTCGGGGTGGGTGGGCAGCTATCATGTTTCTTAACAAAGGCATCGTAGGTTGCCGCACTCGATATTGTTCTGCTAGTAAATGCAACTAGATAGTCACATTTTACAATCATTTTGGTGCATGTCTTTTGAACCGACTCAATGGATTTTGCCAGTCTTGAAATAAATGTAATGTCTCAATCGTATTGGTCAGTTTTGGCCATCAAATCATTTGTTGTTTTCTTAGAATCTTGTAACTCAAATCCCAGGTTTGTGTGCATTATTTTTTCCAGGTTTAGCAGTCTGGTGTGTTCACTAGAGATGTTCTCGTCTGATCCTTTGGGGTGAACTAGGTTGGTAGCAGTAGTTTGCTAAATGAAGATGAATCAGATAATGGAACGATTGGAACGATCCGCTCAAGATTTCATCAATGTCAGGCGTGCCAGTTAGTAGGGCTTCTAAGTTAGTTCCTGAAAAATCAGGCCTTGCTTTTAACTCGTTGTTCAGGGGATGGATTTTTCTTCATCTTCCTCAGGGGTATTTTCTTAATCATTGACCAGCTTTTGCCATGCACCCCAACTAGGTGCACAGTGTTACACTGGGTGCTATTTATATGGAGTATAGGGAACTAGATTCTCTCTGCCAGCTCTTTGAGAAATTCAATTATCAGGTAACAAGACCTTTTCATCTGTACATGGAGTGTATCTCTACTGTCTGTGTGACTCCCTGTGTGACAAGTAGATAATCACACCCTTGAGTTTTCTTATCTGTAAAATGAGAAAGTCTAGACTAGATGGGCTTCTGGGGCCCCTTTGAACTCTAGATCTAAAATCCAGTGGTCTCTGAGTTTCCTTTCACTTCTGTGGTCTCTGATTCTCTAAGTAGCACTCCAAGAGCCAGACAATGGTAAGACTAGACAGAGTCAAGTTGAATGTACACTCTTGTCTGTCAGTGTACCCAGTGCTTGGCACACATAAGGCCTGACCATATAGATGCTACATAACAAATTCTTGTTGAATTTGAATCCTTAAATCCCAAGACTCCATCCACAGAGCAGTGATTCCACCAGGAGCATTTAATTTAGACTGAGAAGATAATCACCATGGGGCCCACAAACCAGTGGTCACCATCTAGAGGAAATTGAGAAAGGAGAACTGTCATATACCAAACTACATCTAGCACATTAGAGAGGAACTAGTTGCCAGGGTGAATTCCAGTATTAGCATGTTCCTCTTATTATTAGATAGGGATTTCTTTCAATCTCTGGATCCTCTATTCCAGGACCAGTGAATTCTAGGAAGAAATTGTCTGGTCCTCTTCTCAATGACAAATGCAGGGCCTCCCTTGCCTTGCCTGACCCCAAGGAAAAGGTGTTTGTAGGTGGTGGTGAAAATAAGGAATGTGATCAGATCAGGAGGCTGATCTCTTGTCCCTCTGAATTGCTGCCAGAAGACAGTTGTACTATGTGAGGTAAATAGGCAGTAGGTCCTGCATTCAAGAATCGGTAGATCACTTAAAGCAAGCTATCTACCTTCCATTAATACACTCCCCTTGAAAAAGAAATCACATGGATAATCAGTTAAGGAGCACATTTAGAAGGCAAACTGTGAGACAGCAAAAGACAGCCAGCATCTAGCTATAAGTAGCTTGATGCCAAAAAAACTGGTCTTGTTGGTTTGCAGGCTGGGAGGTAAGCAGAGGCTTGGTGCCAATGGCAGACTGCCATTCCTGAAGAACAGTCAATAAATAAATAAATAAATGGTTGAGGAGAAATACCAAACAACATCTGGCGAGTTAATGAATGCAAGTAGCTTTGTTTGAAAACAGAGTCGGTTGATTGGCTCTTAGACAAGGTCATCAATTCCTCTAGCTATGTGCCTGGGGCTTTTGTTTGTCCTTTTTTCCTCTGAATTTTTTATCAGTGTAGACCATATCATCTTTCCCTTCCTTGGCAGACAAGGTTCAACATTTTCACCAAAGTCACTGGCCTAGAGCAAGAGAATTGCTGTAGTCACCCTCCTGGGTGACTCCTGGGGAAAGCCCAAAGGGAAAAGTAAAAATAACTACTCCCTCAGGGACTGACCTCAGGAACTGTAGAAACAGAGAGTAGATTTCCCATACAAAGGTTGTAGCGTTCATTAGCCTTTTCTGTAGAAACCTGTAGTAACAAGGACATTGGACTTATTGTCGGAGGCCTTAAGTTGAAAACTCAGCTTTTCTACTTACTAGTTGTATGATCATTGATGAATTACATCTGGGCCTCAGTTTCCTAATCTGTATATTGAGGAAAGTGCAGCACCATAACTAGGGCAGGATGACTGGGACTTGGCTCTTGGACAATAAATTTAGAAAGCTTGTACTGACAGCATGTGAATGACCATAGGAAAGAAGGATGAGAGCTTTGGCACTTAGTTAGCAAGAATATTTAGGGAAAATAGGAAGTAACATTTGTTATGTCTGCCTGACCTAAACACCTGACATGTTGTTTAAATCTTTTCTGTCTAGGTCCTACTATCTTTTAAAGCACAAAAATGGAAAGTACTGAAAATGGGGGATTAATCTCAACATTAATAAAAAATATCATTAGAAGTTTAAAAAATAAGAACTACTAAGTGAGGGTTCATGTAACTCCTTTCCCCACCTTCCCCTTGACTTTTCCAACTGAGAGATAGTTTGCGTGGAGGTTGTAGAAGGCATGTTATCAATATTTAGCCTAAGTTCAAAAATCCCTAGTTAACAGCTCTGGACAAATGGACTGGATCAGGGATTCTAATCTTTTTTGTGTGTTTAGTCTGGCGAAACCCATTGAACTCCCCTCAGAATGACTTTAAATGCATAAAATAAAATACATAGAATTGCAAATGATACCAGTTATATTAAAATATAGTTATCAACATCTTTTAAATAAGTTAATAGCCCCCAAGTTAAGAACCCTTGCTGTAGGTCTTAATGGTAACTATGATCTTTAACAAGACTGACCCACCTAGAAATGATTCGATAACAATAGTTTATGATTGTTTAGGGCTTTATTATTTGCAAGGCTTCTGAATCTTTGACCTTTTGAAGTACTTGAGGTGGGGGATGGGACAAGGAAGGCATATTTTTTGAGTTGTTTCTCCAGTCCCAAGTTGTTATGAGGCTCATTAATTGTAAAATGCTTATTATCACAGTGCCTCTTACACAATAGGTGATTAATAAATGCTCCTCCTTCCGTGTCCCTTTCCAAGTAGGGGTGGGTTTTCACTGAACCTTTTGAACATTTACTCAAGTCTTCCTTATGGCATGGAGCTGCGAGATGGTTGGTTGGAGTTAGGGGTATAAACTGTGATCACAAAATCAAATAAAGTTTACAGGTCTATGCAGGGACAGAACTCCTGACCTTGACCTCGTTAACACCAAGCTTCAACCAGCATCATTCAGTCCATGTGAATTCCAGGTACATAGTCACTTTATGGCTCTCTTCTCTACTCCCAGTGACAGGGAGTATGCATCATTCATGGTCCATCCAGAATCAGGCTCCTGAAGGCTATATTTCTCCCACAAGTAGAAATGAAAATTGCCAATGGTCTAGCAAAGAGCTTGTACATCTTGTGCCTGTCATCAAGAAGAGCCTGCCTCTAGGAATTTAAGTGGGTCAAAGGCTGTTTGGAGATAGATGTTGGAAACAAATGCCCTTTGGGTACTGGAAAAATCATTTTTGCAGAAGTGTAATGAGACTAGGCACCTTTTCCCTATATGGTCTCGAGGATCCGCAGAGGAGCTGCTTAAATGAGATTTCTCTTGCCCAAGGCTTACCTTATCAAAGTCATCATGCGTGGTTGAATATACAGATGCTCAGGAATGGAAGTTAGTATATCTGGACTCTGGCCCCAGCTTTTTCTCCAGTCTACATCTCCTTTTCTAAAAAAACAGTATGAAGTACTTTATCAAATGTTTTGCTAGCATATGTCAAAATATATTCACCACATTTCGTTGTTTCACCAATTTAATAACTATCAAAAAAGGAATGAGGGTAGCTTAGCAAGACCTGTTCTTGATGAAGCCATGTTGGTGCTTCTCTTTCGGTTCCATTAGATCAAGGACTGTCTCATGGAAGTAGTCATCACCACTTCATTTGTGACATGTTATTAAACATCTCTTCAATGATCTTTTCTAGGATTTCCTAAAGAATTCAGCTTCATCAGACTCAATAGCCTGGAGTTGGGAACCTCTATTATCTTTCAAAAGTCAAGGCCCCATTTTCCCTTTTCCAGATAAAGAATCATGCTTCTAGAGGTATAAGGAACTGTGAAGCCCATCTGGACCAACCTTCAAATTTTACAGATGAGGAAACTGAGACTGAGATTCAAGAAAAATAGCAATTGAATTCAGGTCAGAGGGTGGGAGAAAGAAATGTGAGGCACACTACAGTGATTGGACCTGGTCCCACCTCTTGAATCTCCCCTAGTCAGCATCTTTTCTTGCAATGGATGATTCCTCAGAATGTGGGCAGGACCAACCAATCACCATCCGAGCACTTGACCTTAACAGTTGTTAGAGTGCTAGATTCTGCATTGTGAAGACCTGAGTTGTAATCCTGCCTCAGATGCTTCCTGCCTATGTGACCCTAGCCAAGTCATTTAAATTTAGTTTTCTCATCTGTAAAATGGGAAATATAGTAGTACCTATCTCACAAGATGTTACAAGGATCAAACTAAAAAATAGGTGCCAAGTGTCTTATAAGTCTTAAGCTGGCTAAGGGAATCCTGCCTCAGACAGTAACTGTGACTCTGGGCAAGTCATGTAACCTCTCTGCCTCAGTTTCCTCATGTGCAAAACTGGGGAAACAATAGCACTGATTTCCCAGGATAGTTAAGAAGATCAAATGAAATGATATGTGTAGAGTGCTTTGCATAACCTTTAAGAGCCATATAAGAGCTATTGTTATAATTATAGTGCTAGCTAAATGCAAACTCTCATTGTTGTTACCTGAGCAGCGACTGATACATTGGACTATGACTGTGGGAGAATAGGGAAGTGAAAGACAAGGAAAGGCCTTATAACAGAAGGTAGTATTTGAGCAGAGTACTGAAGGAAGCCAAGAGGCAAAGGTGAGGACAAAGAGAATGCTAAGTGTTGAGATCAGTTGCTAAAAACTTAAGGATCAGGGCAACGGTGTCCAATGTGAGAAACGGGAAGGCCAGTGGCAATCGACTGTAGAGTACCTGAAGGGGTGGTCAAGTAGAAGTCAAAGAAAGGGAGGGAGGGGTCAAGGTGTGAAGAATTTTAAAATTCAAATATATGATTTTATTAAGTAGGGGGTGACAGACAAACCTGTGGTTTAGGGAAATCACTTGGACAGTTGACAATTTTCTGTGGGTAAAGGTTTAGGGTGAGTAAATCAATTAGGGGCCATTGTAGTTGTCCAGATAAGAGGTGATGGCCAGTTGTGACAGGGTGACTAGGAGATTGGAGACTGGTAGTAGTCTCAATGGTAATGGGAAATTAAGAACAGGAGTGGCTCAGAGCAGGGGGAGAAGGAAAAAGTTGTGGCATCAACATGTTCAGTTTGAGATGTACAATGAACATCCAGTTCAAGGTTTCCGAAGGAAGTTGCTGATGTGAGACAAGAATTCAGAGCTGAATAATTAGATCTCAGCATTATTTTGAATAGAGATGTATTTGAATCTGTGGGAGCTGTTGAAATTGTGAAGCAAGGTAGTATAGAGGAAAAGGACAGGGTCTTTCTTATTGGGTGCCAGGGTTAGTCAGTATGGTCTGGGTGAAGATCCAACAATGGAGACTCAGAAAGAGTAGCGTGGTAGAAGAACCAGAGAGAATACCATGAAAACCTGAAGAAAAGGTATCCAGGTCAAGGAGGTGTTTGGCAGGATGCAGGGAGGTCAACGTTGAGGTTGGAGCAAGTTCTTATATGTGGCCAGAGAAGATTATCAGTTGCAGAGAGCAGTTTCTGTTCAATGATGAGCTAGAAAGTTGGCTTGCAGAGACTTTAAAGTGAGAGACAGTAGAGGAACCAGACTTTGCCAAGTAGTTTAGCCACAAAGGGCTAGGCTCTTCACCCATAAAAAGAGAGGTTTGGACCAGAAGACTGCAGTGATCTCTTCAACTCTACAGCCCTGATCCTGAGTGATACATCGAAGGTCACATAGGTAGTAAATGGTTTGATCTGTGGTTTCCATTGTACTAAGGTAGAATATAATGGCAAAAAAATCATAATCTAATGATGCTCTAAACTCAATCCACATTCTCTATTTATAGGTGAAAAATGCAATGCTCAGTAAATTCCACTTCACAATGATAGGGTGAACGGTGTGCTGAGCCAGTAGTTGACTCATCTGACTCAGAATCTGTCCGCTTTCTTTGTTGTCACACTGCCTACATAAAATCTTTTATGAAATAATCATTTCCTAATTAACGTTTCTTAAAATGCAGATTTCCACCTTTAAATGCTTAAAACAGGCTACACATGTATTCAGAGTCAGGAAGCTTAGAGAAGGAGAGTGAACGTGAATCAAAGTATACTATATAGGCCCTGACCGAGGGCCTTTGTGATTGAAAAGGGACAGGATTTTGCTGCTTAGTTTGGGAATTGATGGACGCTCAAGTTATTTGGAACCATGGCATTATTCACCAAGTCACTGATGGCTCCGTTGGCAGCCTTGATCTAGTAGTTCAGAGCATAAGCAAATTTCATGCATGCACATTAAGCCACCATGAATTCCACATCTTACTAGAAGATGACACTGAGGAGGTTAAGGTATTATTTCTTTATTTACAGATATATGGACCGTCAAAGACACAAATTCTGGAAGAAGATGATGTTGACCTTTATAACAGGAAAGGATAAATTTGTTGAAGGCTGGACTTTATCTAAGATAAAGACTGAATGGACTTAGGGATCTAAGGATGGGATTTTAGAGCTAGTATAATAACCTGGAATTTATATGTGCTTTAATGTTTGTAAAGTATTTTTCATACTAACTTAATATTTAAAAGCACATATTATTTGACACTTTATTTCAACTCTGTGAGGTAGGTGTTATTTTACTCCCATTTTACAGAAGAGGAAACAGGCTGAGAAAAAATTGAGTAACTTGCCCAGGGTCAAACAACTAGTTAAGTACCTGAAGCAGGTTTCTCACACCCCATATATGGGGACCATTTCATCCAGCCATCTCTTTCTACAGATGAGGAAACTTTCAGTTTCTTCAGTAACTTTCAATTTCTTCATTGTCTGACTGAGGTCACTCAGCAAGTGAATGGCAGAGCGGTGACTTGAGATGTCACCAACTACCTACTGAACATCTCAAACTGGGTGTTCTGTAGAGATCTCAGACTCCAAGATGTCTCAAGTCAAATGTGCCTTCTTTCTCCGAAACCCTCCCTCTTCCTCAGTCCTCTTTTTTCTGTTGAGAATTAGCACTGTCCTTCCAGTCACTTAGGTTCATAAGCTTAGATTCACCGTTTTTTGGAGAAGACTCGCATCATTTACATCCAATCAGTTGACAAGTCCTGTTTGTTCTATCATGTCTTCATTTCTACACATTGCTCCAGTGAGAGATCAGGTTCTCATTATCTTTTTCAGCTGCCTTATCACTGGAAGCCCTGCCCATTCCTGAGTTTTTCATTTGTCTTTCTATGGGAATGTTATAGCCAGTATTCTAGCACTTCTGGATACTGTGCAGCCAAAACAGATGAAAATACCATGAACCTGCAGTAAGGATCATGAAAAACTTGGCAGTTACCATTATCAGGGAGAGGAAATCTTGAAATATTTTATTCCAAAAGGCTTTACAATCAAGAAAGAATGACATCACGATAAGCTAAGTATAATCCTACAGGGGAAAATACATTTCATCTTTAATGAAATAAAGGACAGTCATTTCCTGGTGAAGAGTAAGAGTTGAGTAGATACTTTGAAATGTAAACACAGAAATCAAGAGAAACCTAGAAAAATAAATCCATTTAAGCAAGTAGTGGCTGAATAATAATAGTGTTTACATTTTTAGAGGAGGAAAAAAGACAAGTGTCCTTTCAGAACATTAACTTCAAAAAAAAACTAATAAAATAGATATTAGCACATTTTTAAAAGAAGAATACCAAATTGCCTATAATAAAAAGGAAAAAAGAAATTAATAAAAAAAGAAATCACAACAAAAGAAAATGACAAATTATTGAATTATTTTTCCCAAGCATATACCAGTAAATCTGATATGTAAAATGGATGAATATTTATTAAAATATAGAATACTGAGATTAACAGAACAAAAAAGAAATGATTAAGATGTAAAATAACTACCCTCCTCCACTCCCAAATAAAGGACTTGTAGAATTCTCCTAAGAGAATTCTTATGAATATGCATTAGATTGGGAGCTCCTTGAGGAGCTGTCAGGAATTGTCTTTTGCCTCTTCTTGTATCTCTGGCACTTAGCACAGTACCTGGTATACAGTAGGAGCTCAATAAATGTTGATTGACTGCATATTTAAAGAACCACGTCAGTGTTATATAAGCTATTTGCAAGAATATGTAAACAAGGGATGATACCAAGTTCCTTCTGCAATACAGATATGGTCTTGTTACCTAAACCAGGTAGACACAAAGCAAATTGATCATTTAGCATAAATACTGATAACAAAATACTAAATAAAATATTGGAAAGAGCTGGGGGGGGGGGAGTGGAAGGACAGGGATACGTGCTCTGTCCAAACGGGACAATGCTAATAGATTACAGAAGACCCTGAGCTTCTTTATCTTTCTCTTCCTTCTGTTTTCTCTGCTTGAGGAGAATGATCATTGGACTAGAAAGGTCTGAACAACAACTGAAAGTTGATATTGAATTGGATGTAGAGATAGTAGGTTTCTCCTTCCAGTTCATCAAAAATGCTTTTATAAAGAGGACACTTGCTTCGATCAGATTTGGACCAGATGATTAGCTCCCTTGCAATTCTGATTCTCCAAAGAGGGGTGAGATTCCTTCTACTTGGCCCAAGAGTTCAGTGAGGGGAAGCCAAAGAGGCAGGTTTTGGCTCAATACAAGGAAAATCTTCTTTTAATTCTAATAAGTTGATGGGTTGCCTCAGCAAGAAAAATTAATTCCCCATCACTAGTGATTTTTAGCTGGAATTGCTTCTTGAGGTTGTGGTTTGTCTACAAAATGATCCTAGACCCACATTATTTGACAGTACATTTACATCCCCTTCCATGGACATTAGTACAGATTGAACTTGTATAACGAGGAAGCTGCTACACTCATGAGAGACTTGGGAGGATATGTAATAGAACAGGTAAGTTTGAAAATAGGGAAAGGAGTCACAAAAACAACTGAAGGATAAGGTGCTAGGGGACTGTGTAGGGATTGTGGGGGAAAGCAAAGAGTGGATAGGCTTAGGAAACACACTACTGGGATATAGGAGAGGAGGTTTTTGGACAGCCTGCTGACAAGATTGGTGTCATGAGATTAGGGAAAATAGAAAATGGAAATTTGATGGAGTTGGCCATCTGTGTAGTTGTGCATGTGCATGTATGTGTCCATTAGCTCTGTTCTTGTCAGTTTTACATTGAAAACTGACAGAACCAAATTGTCTTGGAATAGTCTTCCTTCTATCTTTTGTTGGCATTATTAAAGCATTTGTGCAAAAAAGATGGTATCCTTAGAACAGAGATACTGAATCATTTTTGTGTCTTGGATCATTTTTGTAGTGTGTGGTAAGAAACCTATGGAACTGCTTTTCAGAATGCTGATTTTAAATATACAAAATAAATACGCAGGATTACAAAGGAAACCAAGCATTAGTGAAAATAAAGATGTGATTTTTAACTGTAGAGTTTTGTGAATCTCCTGAAATTATGCACAGACCCCAGGAATTGTCAGTCAGCCAATCAGTAAACATTAAGGATCTACTGTGTTTCAGGCACTATGCAAATGATCCAGGAAACTGCTGAGTCTTGCTGATTCCACCTGTGTAACATTTATAAATTCATCATCTTCTCTCTTCTTGGTCCACTGGCCACCCTAGTTTTGGCCCTTATCACCTCTTACCTTGATTATTCTAATAGCCTCCCAACTAATCTCCCTGCCCCAGGCCTCTCCCTTGATCAATTCAGCCAAACTAACTTTCCCTAAGGCATAGACTTGACTATGACTATTGACTTGACACCTGCTCCTGTGTCTAAAATGGAAAATTTTCACTATTGCAATTAATGCCCATTCTAATATGATTCCTTTTTCTTCTTCCAATCTTGAACTACTGTAACCCAAACTCTCCCCCTTTCTACATCTTCACCCTCTTGCTTGATGTTCAGGGTCCCCATCCCTTTCTTTGAAGATTGAGTTTAGGTATTAGCTCATCTAGGAATCCCTTCAGCTGTTGATCATCAAATTGGATCGATCATTGAGTGTGCGTTTTTTCAAGTAACAACAATCCTCAAAAGGTTCTGCTGTTTTTCTGCTCCAAAACAAAAATATCTTGATCACATTCTTAGGTTTGTAAAACTCTCATAAAAGCCAATTTGGGCTAAAAGGCCTCTGATAGCCTTTTCAGTGTTTATTTCTACAATCCCTCTGATCTTTTTCAACTCAAGAAATTTAAGAAAAGTGACTTTTTAAAATCTGCTTCCAGCCCTGCCTGGCCCAGAGTCCCTCAGGCACTTCTTGGGGGTAGGGGGAAGCCAGAGGTGGTGAGTGCCCTGTTTGACAAGAGGCAAAGAAGTGGTCAGTTTGTTGGGGAAGTGTGAGAATGGGAAGAATGTATCATGAGACAGAAAAGCTAGGTTGAGGCCAGGTTGTGAAATCCTTAAAAGCCAGGGGAGTTGATAGGTGGTATTAATTACAGTATTAAGCTTGGCTTCAATATTCAGTATTAAGTATTGGCTTCAGGGGAGGAGCCAAGATGGCAGAGTAGAAAGATTCACTTACGCTAGCTCCGAACCCACAGCCCATAAATAACCAGTTAAAAGGAATGCCCAACAAATTCTGGAGCAGTTGAAGCCATACAGCAACAGAGTGGAGGAGATTTCTGTTCCAGAGAGCCCTGAAAAACCAACACCAGGGGTCCATTGCACACCAGACCCGGAGCGGAGCCCAACCCTGCCCTGGCCTCATGGCCCAAGAGGAGCAGATAGGAGCAGGCTTCAGGGACGGAATCCCCAGGGGGCCATGAAGGTCCCTCCACCCGCAGGTGCAACAGGTCAGTGAGAGAGACTTCGGGGCTGGCCAAGAGGAGAGCAGGGTGTCCCCATAACTCAGGCTCCCTCAGGAGGCAGCGGTGCCAGGGGTTCC